>JAVQKC010155403.1:0-103984 GCA_036025475.1 Philypnodon macrostomus
TATTTTTATTATTTTTTACTTTAAAAAATTTAAAACAGAACAATAATTTCTTGTCATTTTTTTGTAATGTGTTAGAATAGTTCAAATCTTTATTTAATCATAAACAAATCATATACAAAATGTAAAAAAATACATGGTAAATGTTTTATATCTTTTACATCAATCAAGTATTATTAGACTTTAGTGTACAAATCTTTTAATATTAATATATATTCATTAATAAATAATTCAAATTATCTCAACAATAATATGTCATTTATTTTAGTTTATTTATTATTTAAAGTCAAGTCAAAGAAAGTCACACCTGTTGCCCTCACACTGATAAATGTCCTCTATAATATTGTATTGATGTAATATTACAGTGACACATAAAAATAAAACTGTAAAAAAATGACTGAGATATTGTTCATAAACCCCACTACAAAAACACAGCACTTGCCAACATTTTTTTGGTTTATTGCTAAAATCACATCATCTTAGGTTATTTTTCTGTATATAATTGAAGCATTTTAAAGTCGCAATAACCGTACATTCAGAAGATGGCCGTGTTGGTTTTCTTGGAGCGTTTTTCCCTCCAGGCTGTTCTCAATGGCTGCGTTATGTCCCGTTTTCATCACCCATATGCAGCCTCTCCTATGGGCTGACTCACACTCCACTATTGTCAGTATTTATATTCTTACTACTGTGTTTCTTTCCCCTTTTTTTGTAGCTGTCAGTGAACCAGCTGAAAACCATCCCCAGCGATTAGAGGATCATTGTATCTGCAGTTAAGCATTTGAATAGTGGTAGTAAATCTACAAAAGGGAAATTCAGGGTCGCTGTAGACATTGCTTATGGCTGCCCAGGGGGAAGCCGATGTCACATAGTAAATTTAGCCCCTTAGTGTCTTCTTCGTACTGGCTGGCCCGTTATGTTTGGATTGGAATACAGAAGAAATTGTATAAAATATTCTGTGGTTTAAAATTATTACATGTGGGTTGTAATAACTAGTCAATTAAGTTTTCAAAAAGGAATGAATAATTATAGGATGAAATGTATTTAAAAACCAGGGGAAAATCCTCATTTTAAAAAATTTAATTTTTACATACCCTCTCACTGAACTGGAGATCATACATTTTTTAGATAAAATGCCCAGTTGTTTGTGCTATTGATTTTAATCTCTGATTGCCCTGTCTCTAATCACAAAATACGCCAAAAAAACAAGATTAATTATATTAAATAATTGCTGTTGTTTTGGACAATGAAAGTGCTCATTATAAAATTGAGTTATATTAATCTTTTTTTACATCCCTAAAAAACAAAAGAACCACTCCACATTAATCCTGTTCCCATTAAACATTATTAGGCTTTGATACAGGCTTGAAGCAGCCTGATATAATGCTCTGCATGTTTTCTTTGGTTCAAACACATGCATTAGTTGGGTCTAAACATGGTTTATGTATCGATGACTGAAGTCCTAATCAAATCAGGGGGAGGAGAGAGAGGCACTGCCCTTAACCTCAGAGCCTTTCAGTCTCCTGCTGATGGCCGCGCACTGGAGGGACACGCTGCTAAGGCCTCGCGCAGTAATGAGGAAAAATGTATCAATTTAGCCCAGCCTGCTTCAGATGGAGCGCTGGGTGGGTGAAGGTGCACTGGGAGAATCCTTTTTCCTAATCAAGGACAGTTTGGTGGAGGACTGTGGCTTCACTCGTATGTTGTGTGTGGAATCAGCAGCAGTGGTCTCCTAGCCCCCCCAGGGGCTGGGAGCCTCTCTGTGCCTCCTGGTTCACCTCATCAGCAGAGTTCACCCGTGGGTCAGGTCCTGCCCCCTGCTGCTGCATTCACTGCAATACTTCTCTCACCGAAAGGCTCCATACTCAAGGACTTAGCAAAGGAGAAAGAAAACACATGATAACTGATGTTGATCTATGATGAGGACGTGTTATGGGCGATAAAGTCACCTGTCGAACACAATCCTGTTCAATAAGAACAGAAGAAAATTGTATTTTCCTTCAACCACACGTTTATGTTTTTTGATATCAAGATTGTTGTTTTATCATATGTTGCTATTTTTCTATAATATTTTATGATCTGAATTCTATGTGGAGCATTATAAGCAGCATTTTCATAATATGTTTTTTGTAACAAAGTGTTTCAAACTCCTCTAAAACTCCTGAAACTGTATAAAATCCTTTGTGCTTTGTTTTGTGTATGTGCTGCTCTGTTGGCTCTGCCACCTGCTTGGCTTCACTGTCCTCATGTTTTCAAGCTTTAAAGATGCTGAGAAGCCGCTCACGATCCGACGTATAGCATTATCATCTCATATGGCACCATCAACATCTTGTGTTTTTCAAAACATCTTTGCAGCATTATGGCCACAGTTAGATATAATGCCACATATTAGTCCTCCTACCCCGACCATTTCCCTTCATTTTGATTCACTTTGTTTCCAGGCTTTTGATTGACTTTCAGCCTAACTAAAGTGGATTTTAATGAGAGAATACATTAACTCCCTCTGGTCATGCTAACATAAATCAGCCTTTTTCTTGTGGGATCAACTGCTGAGCTCATAACACCACGCTGCGAGAGTGTGAATAACCAAATGAGGGATCGTGAATGTGGCAAACCGCTGGCAGCTCTCATGCTCTTGTTGTGTATCATCGACTAAGTTTCGGGACAGTAGCTTCGTAACAGAGCACTTAGGCTTCACACAGGTTGTCTTGTTTAGCATTGCATCCATTCATCAACATAAATTAAATTAATTTATGGTAGGTTGTAAAAAGAAATCAACAAGTATCAACACTATAAGTTATACACTAGTTTGATAATGTAATGATACTAACAAATAAAAACAAAAACAGCATCAGCAATGTAAAACTATAACTAACAGATTATATTAATAGATTGATATAAAAATGCACCCAATTAACTGCAGTGCATTTATAAATTGTATTCTGTGTGTTCACGATTTTCTGCACTTTTTCCCTCCATTCTATCAAAATTAGCATTGAGTATCAAGATTTTTCTTATTGAATTGAGAATCGTGACAGCACTAATCTATGGTCAGTTTGTATTGATTATTTGGTTCTATTTGATTGGCTAATGCTGTGACATCTTTTGTTTCTAATTAGCACCAGTAGCAGTTAGATTCAGTTAGCTCATCCTCACCTCCATTTACAAAACATGCCTAACGTTTAATTTGTCTGCTTCTCTTTGTTAGTAATTGTACACAGTTAAATAGGTTAGGCTGAAATAGCAATAAATTGCCATCAAATTAATGTCAATACCAAAGCTGTGGATGGGCACTAATTAAAACGCAAAAGGGATGAAAATGAAGTCGAAGCATCGCCCTGAATAATTGATAACGCAATTTATGATTTTTATGAAAGAGTGCCGTCTGTCTCTGCAATTCTGATGAGGCCCTAATTAGATGCATTAATGTGTCTCACTGTGCCAGACTCAAAACTCAAACACAATGATGATTGTTGGGCTTTTTTTAACACACACAAATGAAACTTTTTTTCAATAACATTACCTCTAAATCATATCGCATCCAAAGAGAAAAAAGTGTTATTGTGCAATTTTCATTAAAAGCCACTGCTAACTCTCGGCCAATCGGGAAGCTGATGTGGTGTGATGTGGGATCAAAAGTGAACCAGCATATCACCAAATGGCATTAGCCGTGTCTTCCTTAAATGGTTTGTGTGTGTGTCTGTGTGGTGTGAGTGTTTCATACCTTCAATACGGCTTTGCTTTTTTCTCAGGCAGATTGTAGTTCTTTTTCTGTGTGTGTTTTGTGGTACCACAGTTGTTCAGGTTTGAGTGCTTATGGATTTATGCAAAAAAAGCAAAAGGAATTACTGATAAATTATAATTGACAAAATAAAAAATACATTAAATAAATATTGACCTTTTTGTATTTGTAAACATTCTATAATGCATTTTCGATGGAGAAATTAGCATTAGCCACAAAATGTATATAGAGTGTATATCAGCAATGTGCAAGTAATGTCAGAGCCTGGTTGCGAAGGTATTGAAGGTTTGCCTTTTATTTTATGTAGCATTTAGCATACACTGGCAAATGATTATGACATCTACATCTGTCCAATAAAACCTACATTTCTCCAATTTTGCTAATTTTTATAATTTCTCCATAGAAAATGCAATTTAGTCTGCTTCAGTTTTACAAATACAAAAAAGGTCTATAGAGAAAATTCATATTATAAGAGGTACATACCATCGATACATACCAGTATAGTTTTTGTTTGCATTGTCTTGGTTAAGCTTCGTCCTACATTGTACAGCAGTGAAGTGGGGTCAGGTCACTTTGGCGTCTAAGTGTAAAGCAGGCATGAATGTGTAATGTTTATTGACTCTAGCAGATCAGAGTGATCCCGTGTTGATTCTGTACCTCCTCATCTATTAAGCCGTGCTCGACCTTTGAGATAAATGAAGAGCCGGGAGAAGCAGACAGATGAGAGGATTAGATGTGGGCCGCAACAGGGAAGCCGGTCCAGAAAAATGAACGTACTGCTGGCGGATAGATGAGGTGGGGGAGAGCGTAATGGCAGCTGTTTGTTATGATGTACTGAATCAGGTTCTCTTTGACAAAACAGTCCTTAGCACCTATGTATTTATAGTGTCACCACCAGTCAGTCCATCCACAAAGGCAGCCCTGATGATATGTGAGCGTCTCAGTACAGTGAGGTGTCTGGGGCTCTGCTCTAGCTTGACCCGTTCATCCGTCAGTCAGGCACCCACGGGCTTGAAGTGGCAGTAGTGTAGGTAGAGGGTTATCTGATCGCTAGTGTGATTGTGGTCAACATCAAGGCGTAAATGTTTTTGCTAAGGAAAGCCCAGTATCTGTTGCGCTCAAGTCATTTTGTACTTTAGATTAGGGCTGTTTGGACACAACCATTTGAGCTCTGACAAAAGAATGGAGTTAAAATTACAAGTACAAGAGATAGTATCACTGACTTGTTGTGGGCATTTAGCAGTGAGCTTTTTTCTTCCTGATGTGGAAAGAGGTCGGTGTCTTGTCTTGTATTGGGGGATTATTTTTGTTTAAAACTAAAGAGCTAGTTATGATGTGACATGTTTGGCTTTTCCCAGCAGCCGAACATTCTCTCTCCAGGCATTCCCCCTGTCATCGGTGCTCTGAATGGGGTGTCACATTGAGTAGTGTAAATGGTCTTTAAATTGTTTCACTGCTTTGTGCTAAAAAGCTGCCTCACGTTCCCTCTGCATTTTTTTCATAATGCCCAGTGACTAATGAATGTGGAGGAAGTTGAAGCTTTGTTTTTGACACTTGGAAAAAACAAGGTCCCTTTTCAAAACACAGAGAGGAAGATGGCCCCGGAGGTTGACCCTGTAGGTTCACTTTAAAAGATCACTGGTTGGGGCAAGTAGAAAGTAAACAAGTATATGGTAATTCCAAAAGGCTGTGTTCACAATTATTTAGTATTTTCATTTATTACCATTAGTCAGTAGAATATTTTATCATAGGAATTCTAACATGCTATTTTGATGCTGTAAATTGTATGGAAAACACTGTGATACATTTAGTTATTGCAATATGGATAATGAATTTTGCATCTTTCAGTAATAAATTTGCGATACATTGTGCAGCCCTATGGGATGTCACGCCATTTATATTTTTGATATATGTGTATTTGCAGAATTAATATATGATAGTAATATGGTTACTTTTACATAAATATAAAACATTGCGTTGTACTTTGCATTTAGCTTATGTAACAGCTGCACTACTTAACTTAATGCCCTCAAGTTGAGCTCTCGTTACGTTGAAGATTTGACTTTGCAAATTAGTTAGAGTTGTTTGAATTCCCGCTGGAAGGTCCTGCCCATTAAAAGTGCAATCGGAGTAGATGAATGGACTGCAATGCTCAGCAGCACTGTAAATGTATTGATCCCAATTTCCTAAAGCCAAGCATGGATTTGATCCACTGCGCAGCGCTTATAGGCACTATATATGTATGAGTGTGTTATTGGGAATTAAAAGATACTGAATATATATTTTTATATACAGACTTTGAGGATATCTCCCCTGTGGCAACCCAAGACCTCTGCAACATCCTAAAACAAGGCTACTTGGAAAAGAAACGACGAGGTAAAGCTCAACAGAGAAATCTGGTCAAGTCCATTGTTTTTTTGTGTGCACACAGCAACCATATTTATCTCATTCATATTAAAAATGCTCCGCGGGTTATTTGCATATGAATAACCAGTTGTATTTGAGCAAATCATTTGGCAGCCATAAAGACAGGTCCTTTTTGTTTAGACCACAGCTTCTTTGGTTCCGAGTGGCAGAAGAGATGGTGTGTGCTGAACAATAACATATTCTACTATTTTGGAAGTGAAAAAGGTTGGTTAGAACACACGGAATAATACAATTACATAGAGGTAATAGAATAACGTTTTTACTTGTGCTTTACTTGTGACAGATAAGCAGCAGAAGGGATCTTTTTATATCGACGGCTACAATGCAGAATTAGTGACAAACCTCAGGAAAGACGGCAAGAAAAATGCATGTTTTGAGCTGCTTGCTCTAGGACGACGCACATTCCAGGTCGGTATTGTCACAGTTGATGCTCACTTATAATAAGGGTAGATTAGTTTTACAAAGAGTAATAATTATCCAATGACGCACACACAAAAAACCCTGAAATTCTGTAAATTTGTTGACAATACATTTTTTGCTTTTACAATTAAATCTACATTATATTTTTTCTGATGTAGCAATTAAACGGTGAATGCTTCAAATAATAAAATATTTTTTGTCTTTTTCCTGCAGTTTGCTGCGAGCAGTGTTCAGGAGGCCAGGGAATGGGTGAACCAAATCAATTTTGTATCTAAAGGTCTTTGTACTTTTTTATTACATCCACTACTTGTCTGCCTGTCCTGAAAGAGGAATCTTTTCTATCAGTTTGCTTTTTGGTGCACTCTTATCTGAATCCAGGGCATAAGGAAGCAGAAGGTCATGTTGTTTAGACTGTAAATCACTCTGAAACACATTTGTGATTAGAGCAATATCAATAAAACAGACCTGACTTTTTAAAAAGTAGGGCCATTTGAAAATACAGTTAACGGAGTGGCGTATTTGTTAAATATGTGCCTAAAGTTTGTGAGGAGCAGAAAGGTCAGAAATGAAAGGGAGGACTTCATCATGTCTCGCTCCGCTGAAAACCCTCCAATCTGTCATTTGTCGAACACAAGAATCTCGCTTCTTCTCATTCAGCTTGTCGTGTGCGCCCGTGCAGCTCTAGTCTTCCTCCCCCTGTGAGCACTCCTCCCCGTGACCCTCCTACCAAATTCCAACTTACAGGAAATTGATTGGTACATGTTCTGGTTATCCTCCTCTGACATTGATTTCTGCCGGGCCGCTGGTGTTCGGCCGAGGACCTGATACCCTGTGTTGCAGTGGCCAGTCGCCTGCAATGAGACGGCTCCTTCATCTGAGCGCGACGCTAAAATGGGCTCAGCTCGGGCCACTGATGTGCGGGAAGTAACAGACACTCAGTCGTTTGTCTTACTTCCTACTGGACCTTTTTTGCTAGAAAGTGCAGCCTAATACAAATCATCCTTAAAATTATTGAATACTGTTAAATTATAAAAAATAAAACTATTGAGGGACAGTTGCTTCAAAACTATTTGTTGCCAGTTGGGATGCATGAAACATGTTATATAACAATGAAGACTATATTGAATATTGCATTAATTATATAATTGGTCATTTCTTAAATACCCTTAATAAGATTGAAGTTTTATTACCACTAGACATAATTCAATTCAAGGCTCTGGACTCAAAACAAGATCTAATACTTTCTGAAGATTAAACCAGGTCTGAATTTATTACTTTATTGCTGAATTTTCTACTGAATTGATTGAAACATATTTTTATTTATTTATATTGTGCGGCGCTAATTGCCAGCACCCTAGGAAATGTGTATCTTAATATCCTGACACTAAAAACACTATTGATGACATTGCCTCTTCTTCAATCATAGATCTCAGCTCCACTCAGATCCCCTTTGATGAAGATGAGGAGGTAGAGGAGGATGAAGAGGAAACATATGATGACATTCAAGCCCAATTGTCATCACCACGTCCCGCTGCCCAGGATGAGGGAGTGGACGACGAGATCTATGAAGTGTTGCCAGGTATATAAAGTTAACTTGTATCAAAAGTGCACAAATACAACCCAAAGCAGCAGCCACACATCCACAGAAACAGCCTCAAATGGATCGGAGACAATGCAAGCCGGCTGTACAGCACTAACCCCCATGATACTCAGTCAGACAAATAGACAGTGCCTCGCCCTCTCTGTCTTACACACTTAAAGCCTAAGGGATTGTGGAGGCAGTGTATATTTGTGATGATCTGGGCTGGCTGTGTGAAATTTGTGTTGCCAGGTACCTCCCTATCACCTCCGCCCGCAGACTGATCACTCATTGTAAATCAAGCAACACTAATAAGCTTGTCAGGAGTTAGGCGGCTCTGGCAGAATCATGCAGTGCAACCTGAGTAAGAAGAAACCAAGGCTTACATTGCTGTCCCTTTGTTAGAGATTTGAAAATATTGCTTTAGATATGTTGTTGAAATCAGTGAGAGCTTTGCAGTTTGAAGTTGATCTGTCATAGACATCCAATTAGCTAATGTTGCTAGGAAACTAAAAGTCTGTATTTCAACCCACTAAACAGAGATTTAGCCTAAATTGCCTAGCAACAACAGATTAGTTTAAGAAAGTGAAAAGTGAATCTGATGTGGCCTAAAATAGTGCAGAAGCATGTCCCATATTTAATAGAAATTGGAGTTTGACTGAAAATATGAAACATCCTGGGACAGTAGAAGTCCTAACTGAAAAGTAGCTTGTCCCATGTGTCAGCGAGGGCTACCAAATCCCGGGAAGGACAAAAGGGGTGATCTGATCTTTTCAGGGCCATCGTCCATCACTCCTTCTATTAAATAAGATACATCAAGATTTAGTTTCACTCTGTGAGTACATTACCTTTGCCAAAATCACTGGTGAGAGGGGAATCAGTCTTCAAACTGTCATGCTGGCGTTCAAAGCCATCTGGGAAGAGGTACAGATCCTGACCACAGATGGCATATCGAATGACAAGCTCTTTCGTTCACTTTCTCACCCCTTCACTTATCAATCATTTGCATCTCTCTAGGCTAACTTCTAGCTTCTCATCACTGGGATAAACAATTAATTCTGTGTAAATTAGTACACAAACTTGATGTTTGTTTTATTTTATTTTTTTATATTTTATTGACTGTCTCTGTCGGGCTGTTTGCTTGGTTCGATCAATGCTTGAAATAAGTATGGTGGAACATAAGTAGAATATGTCTTTACTATTGATTTTAAGGGTTTCTTAATATGAATCTTAAATGCTGCATGGACTGCTGTTATAAGGTTTGTTTGGTTGTAGAAACACTCCTCAAATTTGTTTTAAAATGTATAAAACATTGAATTATTTGGTTCTGGAGACACTAACTTCCTCAAATTTACAGCCCTAAAAGTGTTATTTTTACTAGACTACCGGTAGTTAGTTCTCATTTTCCATTAGGTACATTTATGCAAACTGTAAAACTGTTTCCAATCCAGACAGTGCACACATGAGCTGCTGTACAGTGCATGCAGTTATAAATGTGCGACATGTATCCTTGTGCGGGTCGGTGTGTGCGTGTTGCGTTCCCTGTTCCTGGAAGTGGAGGCGCAGGTTTGAGCTGGAAGGTGGATTGTGTTGCTGGGTTGTGGCATGGCTGTCAGGCTGGTAGTGTTAAGGATGGATGTGGGAGACAGAGGGCAGGCATATCACAGTGTCACCTCTCAGACCACCAGGAGACACGCCCACAGTCAATGACACCGTGCCTTTTTCCTGCAGCATGTACCACCCACGAATTATATTGAGCCCTATGCAACAATGCATTTAATATACTGATTATAACCAGGGTTGGGCAATATATTGTTTAATACCAAATTATTCACCACACAATTTCAGCTTTGTCACTGTAATAATTCAATTAATAATAGAGATGCACCGATGATATGAAAATACTATAGGACAGTACCAGTACCAATACCAATATTTCAATTGCCAGTTTGGCCGATATTTTGAAAAATATGTTTGTTTGTTTGAAAAGAAACTAAGAACTCATCATAGACATAAGTGTTTTAAAATGTATATGAAATAAATAAATTAATGACACCATAATTCTGAAAAATATTGGTCAATTTGCTCAACCCCTAACAGTAGCAAAAATATAGCTATTACAAATTAACTAATTTTATTCAAAACACTGCAAATAAAAATACAGCCACCAAACATTTTTGATACTAAAAAACATTAAGATGTGCTTGTAAAATATAGTGTTTCAACTTCTAAATATTCTTTTTCTAGATGAGAATTTTCCAGAACTAGCCGAGGACGGTACACCAGGTGAGAGTTCAGTCTAAATAAATACATAATCACACTGTATCTATTAGTATTTTCAATATGTCCATTGTCCACACTTTTGTACTCCCATCCAGCCTGGACATCAGATTATGCTAACTACTATCAAGGTTTATGGGACTGTGCAGCCGATGAGCCGGACGAGCTGGCTTTCCAAAGAGGGGATCTCATCTACATTATTAGCAAGGTCAGCAGCATGACTATCGGTTGAAATAATCCAACACATTTAACTATATCAACTTTGAAATGGATCATGTGTTTTTTCTCACAATAACCATCATTAAAAGAAGCCTTTTGTGATTGCACTCTGACACACAGACACAATTACATGAGTGTAAAATGCGTAATTATTTAGGGTTAAACAACATCTAACGCCTAGTAATCGCTTCACCCTCATTTGCTCAAACATGCTGATATCGAAATGTCTAAATTTCTCTGTTAGTGGGCCACTTGTATCCTGATGCAGCAGTAGAGCGCCGATGGAGGCATTGTCTATTTCCCAGGCCACTAGGGTGAAGTGCTATTCAGGCGCTGTGTAATGGGACTGTTGTTCATTATAGAGCTTCTATCACTGGGGTTAATTGAGTAGGCAGCCAAGCGAGCTTCTTCCTTTGCTGTTTGACATAAACTGCAGGTGAAGCCATCTTCTGCATCTCAGCCGCTTTCTACAAATCCATTTTCGCCTCGTGTTTTATGGCCATTTTGTAGTTACATGCAGAGTATCTACCAGTGAATAGACCACCCCATACTGGAAATCAATGTCTTGTAATTTGGACACTTTTACAATGTTGCATACTGAGACTTGTTTCTAGGCCGCTGCTATTGGTTGGTTCGAAATTGAACCATAATGAGATGTGTTTAGGCAAAATTATCATTAGAATGGAGAGAGAGGCAGAGATTACAGTTTTCAGCCATTTTGCAGTAATTACATATTGGTGATTTGAAAACATTCATGATTTTTTTATGGAGTTGGGAATGTGGCCGAGACCAGTGGTTAACAAATTGTCAGTCTGGAGAACAATACACTGTTCAGATTAGTTGAACCTAGATGAAACAGGAAGGTAGCAGTAAAATATTTTAGAACAAAAGTAAGCTGTTGGCCGTGCGAGCGTGTGTGTGAGAAGAAGTGTCAAAATAACCATGTCCATATTTGTCTCACACTACCCAAGACAAAGACATTTTATTTCACTGCATGGGTCGCATACCTGCTTCAATACATACCTTAAAGACAAGCTGTAGCCAAGTTTGACGTGTTGGACATGATTGTAGCAGCTTACATTAATGACGCAGATAACTCTTGTTTTGTCAAGCTGTTGGCGAAAGTCATAACACAGTGAAGAGACCACCCTAATTTCTAATGGGATTAACGTGAGGGTTTAGTTGTAAATTATTTAGGTTTTTGAGCAGACGCGCCTCTACCAGTGTCCTATTTTTCGCCCTATAAGCATCACATTTCCTTCTTGAATAGCATTATTTGGATTATAGCCTGTAATCGGCCTATTCATTTTAATGAGTCCATTGGGAGGGCTTTCCCACATCGTCAGTATATACATGCAAGCCCCAATGGTGTTGAGTTTTACGGGGGATTCCTGAGCACCCTGACCTCCATGAGTGAAATACGGGCCCTTGGCTAGAACTCAAGTCTGTCGCTTAACTGGGGACCCAGACACACGAAATGGCCGTAATAAAACTAGAGCTCATAAATTCTCATAGAGGGGTTGTGGGAGGCCTGGTTGTCTGTGCTGTTATGTCAACACTGACCATAATTACAAGGTAATAAGGACACGCTCTAAGTGCTAAATCAATGGTGCTAACAAACTGTTATTTTTAAAGCTAGCATGTGATTGACTGCTGAAGTGCAGAATGGGACAGCCACAGGCATGGTGTCATATGGCTGTGAACTGAGGAGAACATGCCGATTGTATAAAAGGCCCTCATCCATCATTATTGATCTCTCACTTACTGTAAAGTGGGGGCATTTTTACTGTATTTGTGTTGTTTTTTTCCCTTGTGTGTTTTGGTGTCAGTGTGTGTTTGTAATTGTACATGTGTGGCCGCGCGCATATCTCTGTATCACTGACAAAGTAAATAAATTAGAAACCTCACAACTCATATGAATCCCATTAGTTCAAGTGAATTAATCTTGTTGCTTGTGCCTGTGAGCCTGGTTGCAGTGATGCCTAACTCCACAGTGCTTGATGTTGATGCTCAGATGCTGATACATGGTTTAGAAACGCACGGTAAAATCTGTCTTGAGATTTTTGCTCTGGCATTTCATTTCTGAGAGCTTGCATTTTTCTAATGCACATTATGGCTTTTCTCTGGCATTTCAGAGCGTGGTGACAAATATATAACCTCCCTTCTTTTTTGCACTGTCACAATCACACCATATTTTTTCTTCTGTTATGAATTGTTAAAATCAAACTCAGCACTATCGTCTGAAATGTGTCAATGCGAGCCAGAATGTATACACCTCCTGTTAAGGCCCTGTTTTAACTAATCACAATGCCCTTCTTCCTGTGTATATACCATAATATACATGTCAGTGACTTAACCATAAGGCTGTCTTGCATTCTTGCCCTGTAATTTATGTACGCCGCATCAAAAGACATGGGCTCTACAGGTCAGCTGTCACATTCCTGTATTCCCACAGGCACTCATGGAGAACGGCGGGATGGAGTGGGACGAGATTTATGGCACAAACCCGTCCAGGTCCTTAAAACTCTGGCAAGCCACGCTGCCATCTCTCCCCCTCTCTATCTCTCCCCCTCTCTCTCTCCCCATCGCTGCTCTCTCCGCTCCTTCCTCTGTTTTTCATCCAACCAAAACTTGAGGAGAGAGAGCCGGGCCAGCCAATCACAGTGAAGCGCCTAAAGTACATCTCTTGCCATATGCCCAGCCTTTGAAAGCATCTTTGACACAATGACAACATGGACACCACTGACACCTTGTGGCGGTTTAAAGCATAAATACCTTATACAAACTAAGGAAAAGTGCTTTTTATTATTGACAACTTTTACTTAAGACTGTCTTGCACACTGTGAGTTGAAATTTAGTTCTATATATTTGCAGCTTAATTAAATACATAAAAGCTAAATGCTGTGCAAGTGATGGCATCAAACCAGACTATTAATTTAAACCAACTATGTGGTCCTTATTACTCCAAACAAAGACTTATGCGTAAGACGTATTCCGTCCTATGTACAGAAGTAGGAGTAAATAAATAATAATAATATATGTGCTACTGCATTGCTACAGCTGAAAAAGGGAAGAGTAGGCTAACAATCAGATGGGAAAAGTCAATCTAAAAAGGACAAAGCCGGGGTATGCCTTTATGCCATTGTGTCAACTCTGTCCCCCTACACCCCACCTCCACAACCATTTAAGGACCCCTGACTGCTATTGTAGCCATAGACACCAAGACGCTATAGACACAAGGCAAGACATCCTATTTACCACCCAAAGTAGCAGGGGGTTAGTCTGGGGTTTGGGGTCATGCAGGAGGCAGCGGTCATCCCCCGGTCAACTACAGTAGGTCATTATTCAGCTCAAGCCAATAGTCCAGAACCGCGTCCGAGCCAGCGTCCCCACCTCCAATCCATTCTGCCTAATTATTATAAATGAGGGGCGGCGTAAACAGCCATCATTACACACACTCAGTGGCATACACAAATCCACTTTAAATTGCTATTAAGTTAAGGAGCTATCTGTAATCCCGAGTGTGCATTAAGAAAAAGAAGAAGTAAGTCTTTTTATTAGATCGGATCGTCCCTCCCAGAGATATTTTCAAATGTTCTCATGCTCTGTCATGTTTCCAATTTGAAGCCTATTCAGTGATTTAATTAAAACACCACTCTGGAAAAAAATGAACACTAAGTAGCCATTTAGTAGCTCTGAATGTCCAAAACTATCATCTTTAATTTGAGATTTTGACACAAGATGCTGTTGCTTGGTTTGCAACCCACTTTTGGATTCCAAACCACACCATTTGGAAAATCTAGAATAACAATGTATTTTTACTTCTTTGCTTTTTCTTTGATTTTTAAATGAATCTTTATGGACCAATGCAATGGAATCTTCTCCTGAGTCATGACTTAATTGAGTTAATTGAGTCCCAAATCTTGACTAAAGATAGTTGCCATTCATTTTGACTTCTCATCAGAGCTGTATACATGTAAGGAGGGCTAACCTGATTGTAGTTAACTGATAGTGTCTACTGGGCGTTTATATTTCTTTAAACATTTTATAGATGAATAAAGGGTAGAGGCACAGACGAAAGCAAATAAAACCTCCAAGCAAAAGAGGATACCAAAAAAGAAAAAAGAAATGAACTAATAGCTGCAGAAGATGTGAAGAGTACAAAACTATAATATTGGCTTTGTGATAGATTTAGGAACAAAATCCTGTATGATTGTCAACCAATAAAGACTGGCTGTATTCCTGTTGTTCTCACAGGTGACTGGAGCCCATTCCAAAACTATGGGCCTATAGGCAGGCCTACCATGGACAATAACCTGTCAGTCACAAGGTGCTGGTGGCATCTATTTGACGTATTATCAGAGCTCTATACCTGTAAGCTGTATGCTAACCTGATTTAAGGGTAACTGTTTCTTTGTTAAGAATACAAGCAACTGTCAAGCTGTCGTGTTGTGGGTCTACGGGTGACTGGGATCTATACCAACAACTATGGGTCTTAGGTAGCATACACCCTGGACAATACTCAATAAGTCTCAAAGCAGAAGAATAGAAGCATTAGAATATAGAAGAATTTCAAGCTGCAGTGTGGTGGAAGAGAAAAGGTATAGAGGCAGAGCAGAGCAATTGAAAAACACGGAGAACAGATGCAAACGAGGATGCGAGTAAAAAAAAGGCTGTTAGGGAAGATGTGCAGAGAGGAATAGGACAAACTGGAGGGGGGCGTTGGAGGTAGTCAGAACGGGGGGGGGGGATGAGGACCCAGGCGGCGGGTTCAGCAGCAGGGCAATGAGAGACTTCCTGCGCTCCATCACGCCCAAGGCCTGCCTCAGTCAGCTGGTGGCCGAGGAAAGATGCCTCATGTGTCAGGCTTATTAGCACTCCCCTAGTTTGTATGCATTTGGGATAGTGTGTCTGTGTGTACGTCATTTGGGATTATGTGTTTGTGAAGGAAGGAGAAGGAGAAAGCCAAAAAAGTCTTGTTTTTGGTGTAAAATACTGTGGTGTGTATCACAGAATCAGATTTGGTTTCATCGCCATTGTGAAGTCAGGTGATTGGAAGATGCATCGGGAATTGGTGCACAGATAAAACATAATCAAATGAGATATAATACAATAAAATGGAGTAGTCTACAATTATTATTATAAAATACACTAGTCACAAATAGTTAGGAATATTTAACTTTCAACCTACGAATTCTATCCGGAAGTCATATATCCCTAAGCAGTGTGTTTCAGGGAATCTACAGCCAGCCAAATTCTCAAATAGGGCAAAGATCAGTTAAATAAATGTGTATTAGTATTGGTTAAAGGCAGTACAAGTGACAAACAAATGCAAAATACACACAGTTGCTGCATCAGTCTGGACCCATGTCATACCAAACACTACACCTGCTTCAGTTGCTTTGCTTTTCTCTGCAGCTAACCAACCTCGACTCACCTTCCCTCTCCCTCACTCCGGGCCCGAGGAGCTGTCAATCTGTCCTCCCGGTCGTAGCGTGAGCGATGTGCCTATCAGAATGCCACCATTAGCCAGCCCCCTGAGTGGTAAATAAACGATCACGCCGGTACACTGCAGGTGTTGTCATGGCAACGCGCTCCCCGTGCCAAGCCCCACCCACCCGGCTCCACGCTCTCGGTGGAGGAGTCACCGGGAGGTCAGCGCAGCGAGGCACCATAACGGCCACACTAGGGCGCTGTTTGTGTCCCCTATGGTCTATGGTCTATACTAAATGAGGCTAAACCAGGACTAAACCGGGTCTAAATTTATAACAGAAATAGGGTTCAATTGTAATGAATTGTTGAAGATGTATTTGACTATATAGATACCTGCCATAACATTACAGTATAATTTTTGAAGTGCATATATTGTGATAATTACAAATTTGTGACATATTGTGCAGCCCAGCCATTCAGCCCTTCCTGTGAATGTGGGTTTGTCTTTGTAATGAGACATTTATATACAAAATACAAAACTCCCCAAACTGCTTCGAGCTGTTTGACTTTCCCACTCAAGCTCATATTTCACTGTAGACTGTGCTATGGTACTTTAGTTTACCTTTTTGGGTAAATGCTAAACAACTTTATCTCCTTATTCTATGGAGCTATAGTCAATTTCTTGTCTATATAATTTGAGCTGAAGCCACCCTAAAACATATCAACACAAAAAGAGGAAAACAAACAGAAGGAAAAGGGCCATTAGGAGTTAGCATAGTTTTTGTCATTTGGATAATTTACTCTCTCCGTCTCGTGGAATGTCCCTATTACAGCAGGTGTACTCTGGATGAACCCGCTCCAAGTATGAGGAGATGGACTCGGCACGCCTGACAGACTCCCAGCGCCATTGGCACCCACTCTGTGATGTAGCAGTCGTATTAAAATGGCGGCGCTGATAATCCAAAAGACCTTTCTGGGGGAGAATTTGAGACCGACTGCACAGATGGGCCGCGGAGATAAATAAAATTCTCTGTCACTACGGTTGGTCGAATGGTACCGCGACGCCCCCAAGGGAGAGCAAAACTGTTTCACTGCTTCTATCTGATGTCTCCCCCGTCCGTCTGTCTATCCTTTCTCTCTATTTTCTCCAATGACTAGCATTGCCAGCTCAACCAGGCCCTTTCGCTCCACACAGTCTTATGGGGGGCATAAAAAGACCATTTCCTTCTCTTGGACCTACTCTCCCTTGCATTATAAGCATGAACATACACTCAGTAGATGGCCCAAAGTTTGACAACAAGCCAAACATAGTGAAGCATTGCCCCCTCAAGTGTTTGCGGGGTGCAGTGGGGACAACAATAAGGCCTAGGTGGACAATTGACTTACCGTGGTGAACAATTCATACTTCTAGAGCACTTGATCTTTGAGCTTTGACATTGTTTTAGTTGATCTATTGCCTCTTGCCGATCATTCAGAAGCAGCAGAGCATTTTATATCCTTAAATCTAAAGGGAGTGGGTGACATTTGGGCAAAATTGAGATTTATACATGAAAGCTTATGGTGAGCGAGTTATTTATGCAATACCAAAAGTCCATCTCTAAACATAGTATAGCATAGTTAGTATAACTGCTTTACGCTTTTATTGAAGAAATGAACAGAAAAAGTTGGAGCCAAAAGGGCAGCAGTTCTAATACAATGGGTCAGCCCCCAAAATAGGCTGCCAATAATTTAAATTAGATTGTCAAAAATATTTCTATTACAAAAACAACTAAAGGGGTCTTGGTATTGCCATAAGCATGATCAAAACAACACTAAAATGGATATCAATACAATGACAGAAATCACATTAAATTGGACTTCATTGGAAATTAATCTAAAAATACTACACCACTGAAATCCAGAACATTGGGTCCAAGAAAATGCCGGTTCATATGGTAGAGCTTCTAAAGTGGAGAATTTGACTTATGTTCTTTGGATTCTCAGCCTCGGTATGGTATCATATACTCATAGGGACCTTTACCTTCCTGGGTCAAAATTATTATTGTGACATATTTGCCGACAGGTGCTAGTTACTGTACATTTTATCGACTGGCAGAAGTGTGAGATATAAAATGTTGACAAGGCTGTTCTCAATCTGTTGTGAGCAGCAGTGAGTCGAGTGTGCGTCGTGATGGCCTCAATCATTGATCTATTGGAGATCTTGTTATGAGCCGGGATCAGATGGTCCTGAGGAGGATCAGTAGAAATTTTAGAGGCATAACAAGGGCAAGTGCATAGTGCAGAGTTTATAGGCACACTTGGATACAAAGATTTTTTTTAACCAAGGTCATAATAATATATTTACTGTATAATTAATTAATAGGATTTTACTGTAAAAATAGATTTATTTTAATTTAATATTTTTTTACTTTTTATAGCCTGTTAGGAAATAAAGTAATACTAATAGAAAAATTATGTATTACTATACTATTTACTATATATTTTTTTTTTTAACCAATCACTACCTTATTACCTTATCCTTATTGTTACTTTTACTGCTATTTTTACTTCTTTTTTATGGATAATTTAATTTAAACCATTGTAGAAATAGAAATTGTATATCTAAAACACACACACACACACACACACACACACACACACACACACACAAACAAACAAACAAATCTATACTTAAACATTCTTTCACATGGCATATTATAGTACTCTGTCTGACATGGATTTCTCTGATGTGCTTTTGATTTTCTGTGAATGGTCATTGTTTAACTTTATAACAGCCCCTTGTTTGAATATGAACTTAACAACAGAGAGTCACAGTTGAGATCATTTTAACAGTAATGCTTGAGCTAATATCACAGTATACACAAACCATGGATGTATTATTGACACAAACCCAGCTCTAAATCCTGCTTCATTTGCCCTGTTTAGTTGTTTTTCTATGGACTCCTCTGGGACTCACTGTGTTTTATTTGCTCGTTTTGGGGGGATATAGGAGTTCAACATTCACGGCTGGTGGGTCGGCGAGCTGAACGGCGCCGTGGGCATCGTCCCGAAGGACTTCTTGCACCCTGCCTACATCCTGTGAGCTCCAACAGGTACGAGGCACACACTCCTATCATCAGCATTATGGACCATTACTGCGGCCCTAACGCGCACAAACGGTCCCCCTGGTACTCATCCAGATTGCCATTGAAGTATATTCAGCCGTTGACCTGTCGTTTATGGCATCTGCTGGCGGGAAGAAGTACTGCATTACAAGCGTCTAAATGGTACAATATGCAGTGGGTGAGAATAAATATACCAGCAACAAACGCGTCAGTTGTCCTATTTAAGGAAATTATTCTCATCAGCCGTTAGATACAGCTTAAAATGAAAACTAAATTATGAATGCATGTTCTCATACGTGATGGTTGTACACACCTACTGCAGCAACACATGTCAGTCTAGCCACATAATACGTCTGTAACTTAAAAGCATAGTAAAATGTAAATACACTGTAATAATAAACATTACCTTATTGACTTAAACCAAATTTGTTCATTTAATTTTAATTTGGTTATTATTTATGTAATTGATGTTACTGTATATCAAATTGAGATAAAAGAAAGCATTTATAGAAGACAAGCTGCTTCATTTTAACTTAATTTATCTCTGAAACATGAGCGTGACAGTTTTATTAATGTGTGTTCTATTTTGAGTGTAAGTCCACTGGTGTCCACTAGGTTGCACACTTGCTCAAGTATTTTGACCGAATATGACCAAGGCGCTGTCGTTTAAAACAAACGAACCAAAAGCAATAAGCAGAGTTTTATGGAGATAATAGTGGAGAAAACAATTTATTCAAAATGTCAGTGTTGTTACTACATGGTCATATAGTATTAATTGTTATATAAATCATAGCCTAATTGAAAGAGGCAAACCCAGCATTATTATTTGTTATGTGTACATGAAAGGTCATATTAATGTATGTACAATTATACAGTTACACAATAAAAATCAACATGTCAATAAAACACAAATGTGACACTGTCCCATTATGACAACCACAGAACAAATAGAATCTTTATTAATGTCTTTACCACTCAATTCATCTAAAAGTCTGTGTGCCATTTCTGTAAAAAAAAAAAACATAAAAACAAAAAACACAATAAACCATGGTCCCTTTAAACAGTGCCTTCAAGGTCATAATGCAAATATGTCTTTGGCCTATTAGAGTTTGCAGAAACTGAACGGAAATTATGTTTAACTTTTCAAATGTTGCTCCACATAGCTGCACGACAGGACATTGTGAAGAAGAGTCATGTTATACTGAGTCATTAAAGATGACCTTTAAAGAAAATCTGACTTCATATGTGATGAATAAAAAAAATAAAATAATGTTTCACCGTCTGCTGCACCATTGGTGTAGGCTTTATGTATAGATTGTAGTTATTCAGTAGTGTATGCTAAATTCCCTATATTCACTAGAATTGCATCAACACAAAATATTATCAATTTTAACTGAGCTAGAAAAACATCCAAATCCAGTGACAGTTCTGACAGTGACACTGTTTTTAGTGTTCATTTCTGAAACCATATAAAGTCTAATCGTAGGCTTTAGTTCATTGTAGTTGGTCGCTTTCACCATGACACAGTATTCAGAAAACTATCCCTATATTGAACATATTACTAAAAGAGTTTTAATCAAATAAAAGAGAACTCATAAAATCTTAAATTATTTAAACTACTCAAATTGTGGGCCATAATCTCTTAACAAAAAATAACAAATATTAAAATATATTACTACTTTGCAAAGCTAAACCTGTGTCCTTTAATGACCGTACCAGTGTGGAGCATCAACATAAGGGAAATAATGAGCAGAATAACTCTATGAGGTTGTGTGTTTGATGTACATAGTCTTTGGCAGAGGACAACTCGACGATCCATTGTTCTGGCTCAGTGCGGGTGCAGCTGCCCTTGTGAGGCCTATATGTGGTTTCACTGCTGCTATTCAGACTGGTTCAACTATAGGACATCCACCTCATGGCTCTCCTCTGAGGTCTCCAAAGACAAGTCTTTCCCCATGGTTAAGTTACTGTCGACTAATTCAGGCACACAGCTGCTTTCTAAGATACTAAAGTCACTATTTTCTGCAGTTTCGGACTCAGTGGACTCCAGGTTACCTCTATTACTCAAATCACTAACTCTGTTTATGTCATTTGTTCCCTTGATCGTCTCTATCTCCTCTTGGACACTACCCATATCGGAAATACTCTCCTTTTGCAGAGGACAGCCGTTCATGTGTAGCTTAAAAACGCTGGGTGCTTCAGTTTCGGACCAGTGACCACCAGTGACCTCTTCAGGATAAACCTTAATGTCGCCGTTTGCAGCTTGCATTACATCAGCATCATCGCTAACACTTTCCTCGTCACTGACTTTGACTATGCTCTCATTTGAGGATTGTAGTGACTGTCTATCTTCATAACCAATGTCAGTATCATTTATAGTCACAGATTCTTGCTTTGTTTGGTGTGGCCGACGGTCTGTTTGTTGTGCTAATTCACTTGATTCCAACTCAGCTTCATTGTGCATAGTTTCTTCATGAATTATAGAAATATTGGAATCCTCCTCACCCAACATGACATCTAAATCAGCGGTTGGATGATCCAAGCCCCCAATATGGCCATTTATAACAACGTTTCTCTCATTTGCATCTTCAAGATCTATTTGCTGGGATTCAAATTGGCTTTCCAAAACCAGATTATCTTCATCATTAACCATTATTTCCGATATCTCACATATATCTTCTGTGTGTCCATTGCAGTCCACGTCACTGCTTTCTTTATGAACTACGTCAGAATTTTCCTTAGTTGTTGTTTCTAAGGATTCCTCAAAGCCAGGTCTTGTTTGTTGCATTGATTCACTCTTACAAAGTTCAACCTCAGCTTCATTGTGTGTAGTTTCTTTCTCATCGTGAGTCAAAGAAACACCCAAAATAGCATCTGTATTCATAGTTAGTAACTCCTCTGGATGGTTTAAGCCCTCAATATGGCCATTTAAAACAATCTCAACACTTGCATCTTCAAAGGCTTCCTTCTGGGATTCAAGATGGCTTTCAAGCACTAGTATTTCTACATTATCTTCAGAGGCAACATTAACTACTTTGTTTTTCTCACATAAATGTTGTGTTTGCTCATTGAAGTCCAATTCACTGTCCTCCTCAGAATAACAAACACTGCTATCTTTATGTACTACTGTGTTTTCCTCAATTGTTGTTTCTAAGGTTTCTTCAAGCTCAGGTCCAGGGGGTGAATGAAGCTCCACCGGTGCCTCTATTAGACAGCTCGGAGGCCCGGATTGGTCTATGAAGCTGAAACTCCCAGGGCTCTCACCGTCGCCCAAATAGAAGCTGACATGTTTAGTGCCAGAGTTCTCCACAACCGCCTTGAGGTGGTCATTCTTCTGGTGGACGTGTATGGAGATGGTGTTTGAGTTGGTGGTATAAGATTCAGCTGCGTCTTCATGTAGCAAAGGTTCTACTGGGTCAGAGGCCAAATTGTTTTGTAAGAATGGTTGATGAGGCACAGGGCTGTACAAAAAGAGTAGATTAAAACATTAAAAAAACCAATAGATTACTATCTTGATGATGTATAATAACAATTTTGCTGGATATTATGGACATGCCTAATCTGTGTGAACAAGTGCTCAATAGAAAACCTAACTAAATAAAATTGATTGATTTGTAAGCCAAATTATTGTCTGTTTAAAGCAATAAATCCAATTCAGTTGCTTATATTATACAGTATATCTCTACTTGCTCAATGCTGCCAATTTATGATAAACAAATAATGTGGGGAAGTTATATAGAAAGTGACCTGTAGAAATGTTCCCACAGTAAGCAGATTAACTCCCCGCTTACCTCTCCATAGACTCATAAGACACAGTTAAGCTCCTCTCTTTGATGGAGTCTTCCTCTTGGGCCTGAGCGTAGCCCCGGTTGGACGAGGCGTAGGTCAAAATGGCGTCTGTGACAGTGTAGGGAGTGTGACCCTGGACACAGTCCTGGATGTGACCGACCGGGAGCTGAGTCTGCAGAAAGAGGTGCAGCTGGCTGTCGGACAGACACACTGTCATGTGCACCACTCTGTCACGAGAGAAGCACAAGTACAAAAGACACATTAAAACAGAAACAATAGGCTGAATAATGGATTATCCATTTGTAAGGCTCACTTGGAAGGTTGTATAACTGATATTTAACTAATCTAATCATGTAAAGGAAAAACTAATAAGTTGGTTACTTGATTTTCAGAAACAATATACAACAATACAAAAGTGGAGATACTAGTCTTTGCTCTAAACTATAACAAATAAATGTAAAGCAAATGTATATTAGTATAAACTCATTTCTATTGTTTTGTTTTTAAAGGCATGAGAACTGACTTGTCCAAGAATGTCTGAAGACCTTTCCTCCTTCTTTCAAGAAAGTCATCGTTGCTAAAGGAGAACAAGGACTTTCTAGGAAGGTCCGGGACAGGCCTGGGATAAACAAAATGAGTTAATGATGTTTGGCCTCTTTTAGCATAGATTACATGTGAGTTACAAACATAGTGTTGTGTACGACCCCAAATGCACTTACACTAAACCAGCATTCTTCTGCAGCTTCTTCTTGAGCCACACAAACTCACTGTATCGACGTCGCACACATGACGTCTTGGCTGTGAAGGCCTTACTATTGGTCTGCAAATTAAAAAAGATTACTTACACTGTATAAAAGGGCTTTATTCAATAACATTTTATAGTGTACTCAGTTAATAAATTGAATTGAGCCTGTGAAATGAAGGCAGGACAGGCACATGATCACATTTCAGATTTGTTCCACTGATAGACACTGCACAACAAGCTTCCTTTTGACAAGTGTTAGATTTGTAAAGATTAATAAATGTTATTAAAGGATGAAAAACTGTTTTATTTATTCTATTTGTCATGGGCATGAGAGCAACGCACGTGTCTAGACAGCCTGAACCTTAGTGCTGACACAGCGCTGAAAAACAAACTTGGCTCTTGGGCAATGTCTATACTTGCACAACAAAATGTAAAGAATCTGGCATGCTTTGCATAAATTGAGTTAAGTTTAGTTACGCATTGTAATGTGACATTCATTCAAACTATAGCTACTGCAAACATGTCTAGTTTTTTGTGCCATCAGGAGAGTTTTTTAGCAAACAGAAGTCCGGTTATGAAGTAGATAACACCAAGCCTAAGCGTAAGTATAGTATATATAAGTATAAGTATATATGTAGACATGGAGTGTGCCAGTAACTGTGCTGTGTTTGGACTTACGTGCAGAAATATTTTGTAATCCACAAATGAAATCCATGAGCCTTCGTTTTGAATGCGGGGATCTTGAACCCGCACAGCTATAAACTCCTGTAAAAAAGCACAATTGGTTTTAAGAAAAAAGATTATGAATTAGATAACTAGAGGAACAATACACTCTTTTGTCAATACACCATGCTCCTATGTACCATGTTTGTATGGTCATGTAGACCCTTCTGCTTGTTATTTTAATTTTAAATTAATGAAATAAAAAATACACCATGTTCCTCATGTTTTTAAACACATCGGCTGAGAAGGTAGACTTTTTAATTTGAACTAGCAATCTTCACTTACATCCTCTTCGTGATTACTGATCATCCTGTTGGCTTCTGGACTGCACTGACAACATCTAAAAAACAAAGAAGATAAAAGTCACTCATGATGAGACATCTGCTGAAGGAAAACTGTTCACCAAAACTTAGCTGAATCTTCTTTTTTTTCTTTCAAGAAAAACACAATGTATTATTAATTATGTACATTATTACCTACAATTTTGATGTTACTGGAAATGGGGGAAAAAAAAATCACATTTTATTGCAATTTGCCTGTGACTGTGTTTTGTACTAACATATATGACCAAAAAAGTATGGGAATCAAAAACTACTCAAGTGCTAGGTCTGTTAAGTTACCCTTTTGATCTAAGTTGAACATTCTTTAACATTCTCTTATCTGTGCTTCCTCCCTGTTGTGAAAAGCTGCTATTTGTATATTATGGTCACAAGACTCAGAGGGTATGGGCACATACTATTATACTAATGCAACAGTATTACACACAGTCTATTAATAACTACATTCAGCCTACATATAACCATGTGTTGTTTTATTTGAATAGGCTGTATTTTCATCCCCAACAGAGAGTGTATAAAAAGAAGTAGTAGTAATAGAAAGACAAGAAACAAGGTGTAGAGTAGAAAAAGGATATGAGATCAAACAAAACCACCTGCGCCCCGGGACTCGAAATCAGGTCCCTCTGACTAGTACCTACTAGTCACCACTAGTCACTAGTAGGCACTAGATAAGGTTGACTTAGAGGTGTGATGTCCCACCCACATTGAGTAGGTACTAGTGGAAAAGGGGCATAAATGTGGCAATCTATCCATCCAACATACTATAGACTTGCATTACATGCAATGTAGAATTTACTTACAAAGCACTTTTTAACAACGGTTTACCAGTGCTATAGATAGTAGCTACCATCACTAACTACCATCTGTGAAATGTCACAACAAAGTAATTAAATGGTAACGGTACAATGTGTGCGAAACAAAAGGTAAACGGGGTTTCCCCAGGTCTCTTTACATCTGACTGTATAATTACATAAAACGACTCTCACTCTAATCTGACTGTAAAACATGTCTTTAATTACATAAAACGACTCTCAGTCTAGTATGTAACCTTTTCTTGTCTATCCATTACTTTTTTGCCTCGAATGACACACCACCACAGAGCAGCTCGAGAACAGACAGAAAGACACATCCCACTTCGGAGTGACTTACTTTTTCGGGGCCACACGTTTTCCTAAAGCGGTATCATCCAGACCTCTGTTGTAAATGTTGTCTTCTTGGTTAGTGTTATTATTATATTGAAGAAAAATAACCCAAATGCCACAGAGTTGTTTATCTCAGCTGCTCCCATCACCATTTCGCAAGTCACAAGCACACCTGCTACGTCACGGCCCACGTGACCAATTACGTAGCGGTACTTCCGGTGATGGGCGAAAAGTGAAACGAGTCGTGGAATTTTGACCACCGTAATTATGAGACTTTTTTAAACCTTATCTTTTATAGTAATATGACGGCCCATATTATTTAAACAATGGACTTTGATTAGCCACATCAACAGATGTTTAGTAAAAAAATCAATAAATGTAGCATTGACATTGTCCATATGAATATTTGAAACCATGAACCAAATATAGCTAAATCTAAAATGTGCTGGGGATATGCTTATAAACATGCAATTACTGGTGTACACCACTGTAGATATAACCTATTTTGTATCAGGCTTACATACACTTATAAATATATATATTTTTTGGTGAGTTCATTGTAGTTATAAATCAATGAATCAATTTGTGGTGAGCAAATTTTTGCCGCTAAGCATCACGGTGTTCAAGGCAGTGAAAAACACGCACTTAACAATTTATAGAGTTTTTATACGTTTATTAGGCTTTTATTAACTCCTAATAAATACTGTAAAACATGACGCCGCTTCCAGTCCCCAGTCCGGGTTTTGCCCTCACTGAACGACTGTAGATCTCTAAACCACATGCGCACGCCTCTCCTCTTGTCTGTGCCATGTTCTGTCCTCATCCATGTTGTTTATCAGTTTGTGAACCAGTGCGGCCATCAAGACTGTACACTTTTCTTCCCCCAGAAGCAGACGAAGGAAAAGAAAAGGACATATTTCTGCTGTTAACCGTTGTCTTTAGATCACACATTCATACAATTCACGACGTGCAATAAAACATCGTTTCGGCCCTGGTGATCTCTTAAAAGCGTGTACATTTCCCCCATAGGTGAGTTTGATTTTACATTGCCTGCTCCCTCCAAACGTGTTGTTTCAAGGACCGTTTGATTGTGAATAGCCGCTTGCTAGCTTTTATCGTCAATATTTTTGATTCAATAATGCAAACCACAGTGCATGTGCAAATTTTTTTTAGCTATTTAAACGTGCGTTAAACTGTAAATGATGCATATTTGATCGACAAAAGGTTTAGCGTGTCGCGTTGGTTGCTATGGCTGAAGCAATATGGAGGAGGAGATGCCTGCAACACTAGCCACTCTCTCAAAGGTCTGTCGCTTCCAGTCTATTGTTGATGGATTAGTCTTTCTTATGGGAAACCATAATAACTACCGATACCACTTGGGAGTTATTTTAATATATTTTTCCTGGTTGACTTTTTTTGCATCAATAAATTGATTTATAATGAATCTTAACCAGGAGCTCGCCAGGTGTTTCAAACCGCTGCCCCCTCGCCTGTTGTGGATGCTGGTACACTGCGTTCCCGCTCTACCGTCCACTTCACTTTTTTTTTTTTTTTTTTTTTTTTTGCAAATGTGGGCTAGCTACCGTAGTTTTGAGTGTTTTTTGTTATCGGTCATATTATATTCTGTTTGCCCCACACCAAACAATTCAGCCCACGCCCACCTAACTTTGGGCAACGTACAACAGTGTCCAAAAGTTGGTTCAAATCTCACCTCTGAGGTCTGCATTGAATATTTACTATAGATACACTTTATTTTGTCAGAAAATGTCCATACAAATGCACTTAATCCAATGTTCTATACATGCATATTTGTTGTATTCGAAAAAATCAGACTAGATCTCATTTCTGTATCTCAATTTGAAACTTGTTACACACTATACATTATCATACAATTTCTCAGCATTAAATTACATGGGTTTACTGAAAAGAAAAATGTCCCATAGATGTTGAGTTGAGACATAGTATTATTTGAGTTTTAGTTTTTTTTTTTCCCCCCAAAAACGGCACTAGAAATATAAAATACCAAGAGGTGCCCAGTTTTGTTGCCCATGTATTTCCTTTATAATTCCCATTATCCAATACTGTTTTCTCCTCTCTACTACATTGCATCTTGACGTTGACCAGGAAGCCGCTGGTCGCGCGAAGTATGAGCCTGACTACAGAAACCTCTAATGATGCCCCCACTGTTACAGAAGGTTTAAAGTATTATTATTATTTCCTAACATAAATGTATCTGTTGTAAATGTCCGGTAAGTTGCCGCTTCTACGCTAGTTTTGTTCCTGTAAATGTTTGTAACCCATATGAACCATTGTGTCCCGAGCAGGATCTTACACTCTGCCTAGAAATCTTTGAGGAACCACTGTCTTTGAGGCTTAATAACAATTTGTGAATGATTATTTGCCCGTCTCTTTTAGAAAGCAAAATGGCAACAGCTGAGAAGAAAGAGAAGAAGGTCGATGAAGTAGCAGCAGCAGCAGCACCAGCGGTAACACCAGCAGCAGCAGCACCAGCGGGGGCACCAACGGGGGCACCAGCGGGGGCACCAACGGGGGCACCAGCGGAGGAGGAAGAGGAGGAGGAAGAGTATGTCGTGGAGAAGGTCCTGAATCGAAGAGTTGTTAAAGGCAGAGTGGAATACCTTCTCAAATGGAAAGGTTTTTCAAAGTAAGTGTTTTTCACGTGTATAGGCTTCTGTGCGAAAATACAGAGGGCTCCTACAATGCACAAGGACCTATAAATTACTATATTCCTGGTACCAGCACTTAAATCCTACTTCTAATAAGCTGTAACATCACTGTGGCATGAACAGGAATTCCCCATTTTCAGAGAACTGTTTGTTACTCCTAATATTTAAAGTGGGAGATATAAGGACATTTTCTGGAGGTCAGCACGGTAGTCACCCAAAAAAATCTATTGTCTACCTGTTTGTACAGCGAAGACAACACCTGGGAGCCTGAAGATAACCTGGACTGCCCAGACCTCATTGCAGAGTTTCTTCAGTCACAGAAGACAGCTCACGAGGGAAAGAGGAAGGCCGGTGGAGACGAGGGTGATGAAAGTAAATCAAAGAAGAAAAAAGATGATGTAAGTGTCAGATTATCGTCATAGTTTCTATAGACACACCTGGGGTCCATTTCACATAGCAGGTTTAATTAAAACTCGTGAGTTAGTTAACCCTGGAATGAAGCTTATACTTATGCTTAAATAGTGAAACATCTGAACAGTTTTTAAGGTTTTTTTCATGTAAGCGCCACGGTTACAACAGAAACTGATGGAAGCAGATAATGTTTTGCCTCTTCAAACATTATTAATTATGTATCTCAACTAATAATACTACTAATATCCTTAAGTTTTAATAGTCCAGACTTAAACAACAGTTTGGTGAAATTACCCCACACCAATAAAGAAAATATGGCAAATTCAGAGAGCAATACAAAATCCTCATTGCCTCATAATTCAACACATATACAGCTTTTTTAACATATGCAATGTGGGACTTCCATCTTAATTTCTCATCTATTATTACTCCTAAAAATCTGTTACTCTTTCGATTTCAGTTCCATTAAAAAATAACAACACTTTTTCACTACGTTTTTTATTTTGTAAATAACAAATTTAGTTTTACTTAAATTCAGTGATAATTTATTATCCTTAAACCAATTCTGAAGTAGGACCATTTCTTGTTCAATATTACTTAATGTTTTAGGAATTCTGTTCAGAAATATATTTTTACATTTGACTTTATGCTTAATATACTTTAATAGATTAGAAAATAAATTATTATATATAATAATAAAAAAACAGATAAGCAAGTATTGAATATTTAATTATGCTTTATCTTTACTTTTTACATTCATCTGATAAAAAATACTACTTACCTTGTCTACTAAAGTTTGAAATTGGACAAAATTGTAATAGTATTTTACTGTATATGTTCACTTAAAACTTGAGCATTATTAGAGCATTATTTCAAAATTATGTCTGACCTTTGTTTATTTATGTTTTCAGACAGAGAAGTTAAGGGGCTTTGCTCGAGGACTGGACCCAGAAAGGATTATTGGTGCGACAGATTCCACGGGAGAGCTGATGTTCCTAATGAAATGGTCGGTTCCTATTGGCAGCAATTCTGTACCCCCCCCCTCAAAAAAAATGAAATGGGTAAAAAAAAACTTTCTGTTCTAGGAAAAATTCTGATGAAGCAGACCTTGTCCCGGCAAAGGAGGCCAACGTGAAGTGTCCGCAGGTCGTCATTTCCTTCTACGAAGAGCGGCTCACTTGGCACTCGTACCCCACCGAAGATGAGAAAAAGGATGATAAGAACTAGGGGCAGGGGTTCAACAAAAGAGATCCAGTAGTTTTGAACTTCTTTGTACATTCCGAGATGGGACGGGAGAAGAATCGGTTTGGGGCAGGGCAGTTTGTGACAAGCAAGACCCAGATCATTTGTCTTTTGGTGTAGGATCACTTTCAATTTCATTCTGCTTTTACCTGGATTCTTCTAAACGTATATGCTTCAGATTAGCTTGAAATGGGCCAAAAAAAAAGTGAACCTAAAAAAATCTGCAGTGTTAATTTTCAGTATCCACCCCATTCAAAATCCTTGGCCTCTTCAGTATCTTGTTCTCGTTGGTCCAGTGCTTATCATCTTGCTACAACATTGTATTAGTGAGGTGATGATGTTTCTTTTTTATCAAGTGTGCCATTTTTTAAATTCTGTACTATATTAGTCATGTGATCTAAGGCAATGCTGTGTCCATCTTAGCCTTTTCTGTAGGACGTGTTCAGTGTGTGATTATAGACTATTTGTTCATTAGTAATCTTTAGTGTTTTACAAACAAGTGTCTTGCTTGTCGGTTTTGGAAAATAAACCACTTTTTGTTAAAACTGTTTGATGCTGCTTTGACTAAGACCATGACATGAAGGTTGTACTACACACAGAGTATTCTAACCAGCGATTCATTCATGCTTAGAGGTTGTGACAGGTGCCAATTACAACTTAAGGGCCTGAAGCAGGGCAGTTAGTATGATCATTTCACCTAATACATGCATGAGTTGGACAGTGGGAAAAGGCTAGAAATAACCCATAGTAACATGGGACATGCAGACTCCCCAGAGATGATGTCCAAGAACTGAAACCACAACCATCTTGCTCCGATCGCTGATTGCTAATTGCACAATTACGACTAGAGCACACAAGTCACAGGAGAAAATAACACTTTATTAATCAATAAAAACAATTTCTGATTGCCAGCGAATCTCAATACAGGAAACTACATCCAAACGGAAAGGAGAGGGTGAGACTTTCATGACAAAACTACATAAATGAAGACAAACATGAAAATATTTACATGAGACTAGACAAAAGTGCACTAAGTAGTAGCAGTAATAATAGGTGTTACACAGAAGTGAATGTAACCAGTTTCATGCCTGAATATCACATATACTGAAGGCATATCTTTCAAAACAAGACATCTTAATGTAGCAAAGTCTTCTCAGCCTTTTGTAAATATTGTAGCCTAACTGCTATTTCAGCTGCATCGACTGAACTATTTTAAAGGGTGATGAAGTACACAGACTGACAAACTTCACTCGGACAAGTAATAGCACTTCTACTTTGAGAATAATTTTCTCAAAAACCTTTTTAAGTGAATTAAAATGAGAGATTGTGAAATAAAGGCATTCAACTCAAAGTGGCCACAAAAACACATTCTGCCAACAGTCAAATTTTCACATTCAGACAACATCTTGGCTCACTTTGTCAAACAACACACAAACAGAAAAACATAAAGCGCATAATATTTAAGCCATCATCTTGGCTTTTACAGCAGTTAAAAATGTTGAACTAACCTCAAGTGGCTTACAGCTGGGTTACAATGGCAAATAAGTTATCTCTATTCCCAGCTGCGCCAATAGAGCTTAAAGTAGGGCAGGACAAAACAAAAATTAAAAACGTGATATATATAAGTATGGCAATTCCTTCAACAGTGACCATAGGCAGGTAAACTGGAGCTCCAGGCCCATCACATAAAATACCTCACGTGATATTACAGGCGTGGCTCAAATCTTTTCAAAAACAAATAAATGGTTTGTTTGCATAAAGCTGATGTGGCTAGATCTAAACTACAGATTATGAACATTTAATAAGAGCTACCCTAATCGCAGCTCTCAAATTTCAACAGACAGCAGAATGCATATAGCCAAGCTTTTTAAAGACACATTACAGTGCTATGTATGATTAGGAAGTTGTTACATTTTGCCTTCGCTCCAAAGCATCCATTTTGCCCGACTTGCTGAACTAAACTAAACTGACCTAATCACCTCAAACAGTGGCCAGCCCCGAACATTTTCAGGCTCCCAAATGTTCTACCAATCCCAATATTTTAAGGATGTACCAGCCAATGCCAAATCTCCAAAGCACTGGGTTAGTACATATATAGCATTGTAAATCATGGACTTCCTTTAGCCTTTGGTATCTAAACTCACAACCTCAATTTGCTTGACACTTAGGGACTTTAAAACACTCAAATGTCATCAGTGATCAGAATGTCCTGTAAATCATTTTATCCAGTGCATAGTAATCCAACTATCCATCATGACCGTTCTTCACTCCCACTTCTTTTAGTTGAAATAACAATGAAAATCTTCATTAGTGGTTTGGTGCAAACGGATCAAGAGCAGCTAAAATTTACTAATAGCTCATTTTTATGTCCTCAAAAATCCCACACCACAATGCGTATTGTTTTTCCCTCGTCTAAAGAAAGACATATCCGCACTTAAACGTAGAGCCACTTCTGCTTTTAAGTTGTTTCCAAGAAAGAAATGCAGGAAAGACCGAAAAGGGAAAAATTAATGCAGGAAGAGCAGTCAACATTGCCATTTTCTACTCACCAGGATCTTCCCAAAGGAAAAAAGGACAACTCTTGCATCTGCAGAAATTCTCATTGACTTCACAAAGAGATAAATAAACAGCAGCTTGTCCCTCATTTCTTTTTGTCTTTTTGTTTTTTCTCTGGCTTACGATTCTGCTCTGGGTTTGTCATGCTGCGAGGCATGATTAGCACGCTGCCATCGCTGCTGTACTGGAGCGAGTACTCACTGGGGGGATAGGGCCGGCCCTCCTCATCCCGGAGCTGAGAGAAAACCTCTTGGTACAAGCCGTGCATTTTCTGTTTCATTTGGCGAATGGAGCGGATGAACTCCATCTTCTCCTTCAGCAGCCGGGCCTTGTCGCGCCGCAGGTCCTGGACATTGTGCTCCAGGTTTAGGATGGTGTCCAGTTTACGTTTGCGGCAGTTCTGTGCCGCCATCTTGTTTTTGCCACGCCTCCGGATGTCCCGGATGAGAGCCAGCTGAGCTTCACTCAGGTGATGTTTGGCTAGAAGCTCATTGAACTCCTCCACAGGCAGGTTAATAATCTTGTCGTTGGTGAAGGGTATTTTCATCGCACGAGCACGTCTTTCATCGCGGTTAGACTGTTTGTCGAGCAGGTCCTGAGGCGGCTGGAGTTTTGAGTTTTGTTTGTCTCTGATGGTTTTCTTACCGGTGGAGAGGGGAAGCTCAGGTCGCTCTGAGAAGGCGGAGGACAGTGGCAGATTGTAGGTGTGATTGTGGCTGATCCCGTCAAGCTGGGGCAGGTTGTGGAACTGGGAAGGGTCCTGGTAACTCATGCGGCACAGTTTACTGAAGCCAGACTGATAACCCCCAATAGCCCCTTCCTCTGCGTCTGCAGGTGCCACCTCAGAGTCAGTACTGTAGCCCACAGCCCCCTCCTCGGAGAAAGTGGCGGAGGTGGAAGAGGAAGAAGCAGCAGATGAGCAGGATGTCTCAGAGCTGCTCGGGGAGGCGGGGCTGTGACTTGAGTCCAAGGAAAGACCAGAATCTGAGTCAAGCTCATCTTCCAACTGGGACGCTTGGGCCTGGCTGAAGCCTTCCTCCATTGCCAGGTCCAACAGGCTGATCTCATCAAGCATGGACTCCTCCAGCAAAACGCTGAAGGGATCGGGCAGGATGGGCGTGGATGTAATGTTGTTACTGGAACTGTTCATGTGTGGCGGCAGAAAGATCCCAGTCAGGTTTGTAGATCCAAAAGTGGAGTTGATGTTGCTGCTGTTTCCAGAGGCCAGTCTGAGCATGGGGGGGCGTGGTGCAATACTGACAGGGTCAAACTGAGGGGTGAACATTTGGGGGAAGTCCTGGCTGCAGCTCGGGAGAGAGGCCTGGTGCAGGCTGACATCCTGGTTTACTGGTGTGGGGCGAGGTACATGCCCAAAGTTACTGGACTCAGTTGTGCCACTCACTACTGTGGAGTTGTTTTGGACTGGAGAAATGTTCACTTCCATCGGCTGTGAGACAAACAATTAGAAGTTAAGAAAACAATACAGATTAACCAAAACATTTAAGTTAGTTACACTGAATAAACTCATACTTGGAGCTCCATTATGGCCATAATGTCCTGCCACTGCTGCTCTAAGTCCAACTGTGGCTCAGCCTGGGACAATTGTGTCAGCAGGCCCTGAGACGTGGAGGGGACGTCTTCATTGGAAACAGCTATTTCTGTCACAGGAACTGGCGTTGGAAACTAATAGGACAGGGGGGAAAACAATTTCAAAAAATTGTTGGTGGGACAATTATCCACTAATCACACTTTCATTTACCTCTGATTCTTCCCCAAATGGAAAAGTAGCCTCTAACAGCCGTAGACATTCTTGAAGAGAAAGTGAAGTCTGTGAGCCAACAGCTGGAAGCTAACAAAAAGAAAAGTGCATAGATTACAGCATTTTACTTATCAGGGATAAACATATATCACACATGTCAAACATTTGCAGTAAGGAAATTCAACAGCAAGATCTGCTTTTTTCCACAGTGTACCAAATTCTATACTATGCAGTAAATCTAATGCAAAATCATCTGGTAACTACAAAATGCCAAACACATTCTGATAACACCGCCTCTGTTTAACTTAATCCACCCATAGAATTGAGACAATAACCCTTCTCTCACCTGTTCTGGGATGCTCTCTCCAGTCTCACCGTCCACATGCTGAGCTTCCTGTGAGTTCACTCCATTTCTCCAGCTCTCCTGATGCTGCTCCTTTTCCACCGGGACAGGCTTCTCCTCAGCCTCCTTCTGTCGGTTTGTGTAGTTGAACACTTCCCTTCCTGCACCAAGGTCAATGTCCTGTCGCCAAAGGATGTCTATCAAGTCAATGTCCTACAGAAAATAAAACAGGTTCATAAATAATAATAATAATAATTTTTTAACTAATAATTGGTTGTTTATTTGTCATTGGAGCGTGTGAATTTGTGTTACTGAGCAATTCACATGATGAAACCGGGACATTAACTCTTAGACATGGTGGTCATCATATGATCACTAAACTTTCATAAGCTTGAAAACAATTATTGCTTTATTAGCAACTACGTTTCCTTGATGATCTCAAGCATCTTTGAGCAAACATTAAAATTATAATGTTTATGGATAAGCCTCAAACTCAAAATGTGGCGGTCAAGTCAATCAAAGAAATAATCTTTGACACAAGACTTTCTGATGCAATACAAGCTCAGTGTCAAATGCTCACAGTCATGTCACGTGTGCCTAAAAAAACACTGTATGATAACAAGATTAAATCTACAATGTGCTATGACAAAACCTGTTCAATGCATTGTGGTTTACAGTTTAAAAACTGGAACTGTAAATGTAATTGTTTGTTAAATTTGGTCACTCATGTTTCTATATTGGGAGCATGATACCACAGTATGTACCTCCTTGGTGAGGTCATCACTGCCGTCCCGATTGCCCTGCTCCTGGTTACCTTCTGAGGCCACAGCTCCCAGGGTGCTCTCAACTGCATTCAGGTTGTACGTGGATTCAGGTGCTCCGCCGCCTCCCCTCATGGCCGGGGCAGCGTCAGGGTTGTTACCGTTGTCTAGGCTGGCCCCATTGTCCAGGGTTATGGTTGTACTGGACTGGCTGCTGGCAGACACCACAGTCTCAGAGTCACGATGCACTAACCAGGTGTTGAGCTCAGTTGTTGGCACAGGGAGGCGATCCAGCTGCCGCACCTGATTCAGAAGTCGCCGAGTGGTAAAGAAGTGATCCAGGTCCACACTTTTAGGATGGATGCCATAGCCGTCCAGTGTGTTGCGAAGGTTGTGAAACTGTGTTTGGGTGTAGGCTGAGCTAGGGCCCAGAATGATCTCTCTCAATGGGGGCAGCTGATTGTTTAAATAGGTGTCAACGTCCACCCGCACCCCAATGAGACTCAGAAGGATGGTGAACTGAATCAGGCCCTCTGTGAAGTACTTTTTCAGGTAAAGCATTTCTTTACAAAGGAACAAAAAGTGAAATTAAAAATAAAAAATAAAAATGGGGCCAACTACTATGGATCACTATTTTTGGAATACTACTAAAGGACTGAGGTGCACACATTAATGTATAAATACTGAGAAGCCGGGGGAAAGGGCATTCAGTGGGATATTGCCAGTTTTATGTAAAAATGCTCCAAGTTTAAGTGTCCCCCTTTTTTTGTTCTTTATAAAGTGTTCCTCTTCCCGAACCTGGCAAAAGTAAAAAGAAACAATTATACTTCATGTTCATATTGCAAACCTACACTCAACATAAAAGCAACAAAGCTTTGAACCTTAAAGAACAAACCTACTTGCCTCTACATTACGCCCATGTTAAATAATAAAGAGAGTCACTTGCTGGATCTGCCACCAGTCCATCCTTGAGAGCAGTGATAATGGTCCATCACTCACATCTTTAGTTCAGCGGACTACAAATAAACACAAACCTCCGGCATCACCCCACCCTTGACAGGACAAGTACATCGTATGGGAGCCGGTGAAGGTGAAAGAGAGAGTCTGGAAAGCTCGCAGGCTAGCATCTCACTGACAGCAGCGTTAGGTGACAGCACGGTCCCTCCCTCTTCACAGCTGCGCCTATCATCGTCCTTATGACGTTAGCTTTTAGCCACCATGTATTTCTATTACCCGTTATTACACATTTATATCAAAACTATTATAGTTCTACAAGTACGCGTGGTAACAGGCGTCCAAAGATCAGCCACATCTTTGATTATGTAATATAGGTCAAGTATCACTACTTGTATTTCTTGACTTTCTACTTCCGTTGTTGCTAGCATCAAGCAATCTCCCTAGCAACAAGTGGAGCAAAAATGAGAGGCAGCCACAAAGTCCAATCCCTGGTCGCAAGAACATCAACGACACATAACCCCAGTGACTCTCAGCCAATCACAATCAGGCATGGGTGGGGCATGGCCAAAATGCTAAACTACTAGAATTCTGAGCATGTACAGTATAATAGCTTTGAGGCTATTTGCTGCTAACGGCCAGCATCCCCTGATAATTAAAATGAGAAAATGATGTCACGAACTGAAAGAAGTATATGCACTCGACTACACAATTGACAGATCCTTTTCTACGTAACTGCAGACATTGTCTTATAAACCACAAGTGAAATATCAGCGTACGCACTAAGGCTGACTGAAAATAGTTTTATTTCTACTTACGCATTAGGATTTTGCAGCAGTGTCTTCATGACAGCTGTCTACATTACTCAGGAAGGACAACGAAGTGCTACTTTCTTAAGCATCAAACGATTCTCACAAAAAATCACTTTCAATCCTTGCTTCATTCAATGGCCCACCATGACTTGCAGAATTGCTAGCTGGCCCGGCTGCTAGCTTAGCAGCGCCGCTTGACACCAAAACACGCTTTCACGCAGAGCATGCGTAGAACATTCTAGAGGAAAGCTTTCATCAGCCGCTAAGACCAATGATGATATTAATTTACTTTATGGAAACAATATTCTGTACAATCAAACCACGTATGCACTACTTACTAGAGAAACAGCATAACAGTAATATGAATTCGAAAGTTTTAACACACTGTAATTTAATCACTCCCACAGATGGCAACACCCTATGGCTGATACTGAAGATACTTTTTTATTTTTTTATTATTATTAATTAGAACCAACACTGGGGCAAAGGTTAAAAAATATGTGCAAATGCATATTAAATATGACTTTTATTTCTGTACTAAACAGAAAGTAAGCAACATAACGTTATACAAATTCATTATATGATAATGCCCATTAAGTTGACAGGCCGGTTATGGTATCGCTTTGAAATGTCAGCTTCAATCTGCAATAGAAAAATCCAGTCAGTAAGAGAAAAATAAATAAATAATATTTATATATTTCTTAGTAATCGTACTAGTTTCTGCAGCTCCTTTGTGCATCCTGTCAAAAGGTCCACGCGAGGCTCCAACCTGGACTGCTCTTGTAATGCTTCTTGTCTTTTTTCAACCATTGTGGCACTTTTCAGCACCAAAATCTCTGCCTGTTTAAGCTTCTGTCTAAGCATCTCAGTCACACGCTCCACATACCTAAAAATATATAAAGAATGGTTACTCTAGAGGGGAGGGAAATAGCAAAAAATACCAGTTGTTGGATACAGTCTCAGTCATTTGTTTAAGTTCTGCTATTGATCCTTAACGGGACCATACCTTGGAGAAGCCAGTATCATGAAGAGGTGCTGCATCCGGAGAGTGGTGAGCCGACCAAGGATACTGCGCACCTCTGAAAGCATTTGCTGGACATGTTCAGATGTTTGGCCTTGGATTACAGAAGGAGCCAGTTGAAACTGACTCATGGCAACTACATCTCCCTCTTCGCTCATCTCAGTAAGACGCTGGCACAAAAACACCTCCAGCTATGCAATAAATAAAATACGTGTAAATAACTGCTCAGTTATTTCCAGTCTTATGTTTTGTCTGTATTACAAGTATCTTTAAGCTACCATTTTTTCCCTTTATTTTTATGTTGATTTTGGTGAATAAATCAGGTGAATAAAGCTTTACCTCCATTAATTCATCAATAAACTGGTTGCGAGACTGAGGGTTTTCCAGAATTGATAAGGCGTCCTCACCTCTTGCTACACCATCGGGACCTGCAAAACAATACACAACTTCAGCATACAGTAAAAACACATGTATTATACTGCATTGTAAGCAACAGTATTAAAGATAGTTACAGTCTGTGCCAGCATCCACCACTTCAATTTCTATTGGAGCTGGTTCACTGTCACCCCAGTCAATACCATTTGCTCCTGCGTCCTGATAAGACAATATAACTGCAATCAATGCAACAGTAAAGGTATGTCTGTGCTATAATACTAAACTAGAAAGCACTCAGAGAGGGCAGACCTCTACCAAGGTAGCACATTTTCCCTATATGCACTCTTAACATAAACAGGTTCAAAATAGAACCTGTAGGACTGGACATCTCTCTTGTTTTTATTAATGGCTACAATTCAAAATCCTTCAAATCATCTTAATACAATGAGAGGAAACAACACTAATAGCCTAATAAAACAATGTCATCTGACTGGTGAGCTCAAAGAGTTAATTTAAACAACATTAAGTCTGAGTTAATAATAAGCAATGGGACGTACTCATCTTTATTGGCACTGACAGTGGCTGTAGATCCTGCAGAGCTGTTGTGTGTATTTGTTTGGCCTATAATTAATCAACACACAGTTCTAACTGACTTATGTGCTGGTGTTTTAAAGCATTGGTGATTAGCCTTGGTGTTTATTTTTTGCACTAGAATGACAACATGTCAGACTGTCTTACTCTGCTGTGACTTTATGTGTGTTGGATTTCACAACACACATAAACACACACAGGAGGGATGAGGGAGAGGCATGTTTAGAGCACAAGCCCTGTGCCATTCAGTGAATGAGAAATTATTTTAAAAAACCCTGGATCCAGATGGTGACCCAGAACAGTCCCCAAATCAATGCATGTCTTCCTTGTGTCATTCCTGACCTTCCCTAAAAGTTTCATCCAAATCAGTTCAGTAGTTTTTGTGTAAAGTCACTTACAGACGGACAGATGGACAGATGGACAGAAAGTACCAAAAACTTTACCTCCTCGGCGGAGGCAACTATGAAAAAAGGGGAAGAAATCTGAATATGGACTTACCCCAGAAGTAGACTCCAGACTAATGCCCCAGTCAATTCCTTCTTCAACCTTAATGCCATAGTTTAGACCCTGAGAGTCTGTGCTTGAGCCAAAGTCTCCCCAATCAATCTACAAATGACAAACTCAGTGACATTGTGTTTTAAGATTAAATAAAATAAAGGAATACCTACTGCATCTTCTGTTACTGTCTCTGAAGGAGCTTCGTCCACCTCTGGCCTCTCAACAACTGTGGGAGCCTTTCCAGTCCTCCACTCATAAAACGTTGCGTTTCCTTTCTTCTGGACAAACGTCAGCATGGGCAGCACTGGCTCAGACCTATGTGTAATTATATTACAGTTTTGGAAATATATGGTAAAACTTATTACACAAAATAAAAGTCACACATTTGAATAGTATATTGTTTGTCAGCAGTGTCTTAATACTGTAAATAGAAGCAACATTTTCAGGGATTGGCTGCTATGTAATTATGAAATTAAATTACATTATTCTTACCACTCGCATACAAACTTTGTAAAAGCAGTGTAAAGTTCAATTTGCTCATCTAACTTTGCTGCATCCTTTCCGACTTCATTAAGCACTGCTGGTAAATCTTTGACCAGTGCCTGCAGCTCACGAGCCACATTTTCCCCCTGTTAAAAAGAATTAGAGACTTAAACTATATATTTAATGTAATGCTGCTGATACTATGTTAGGACTTACTGTGATGCCATACTGTTTGCATGCAGCATAATAACGCTCCCTGAGGTCTGCAGCGGAGCTCTGACACTCAACTTCCCGCCTGCTCAGCTCCTGCTGCAGCTGCTGAGCTTTGGCTATCTGCTTTCTCAGGGCTGGACCTTCATAACTGACATTACGACTCAGCAAACTGGCTAGTTCGGCTACATTGAAAAACAGACAGTATGTAAAGTCTATTCAATTTTTATCACATAATCAATATGTTACAAAGACTTCATAAAGAATCAGGAAAATTATGTTTCTGTTATATGTTACTTGGCAAGAATGACCCCTATTAATACATATGACAAGGACCAATATTTATTATCTAAAACATGAAAGTGAAAATAATGACATACCAAGATACACACTGTCTGCCTCATAAAGAGACACAATCTCTTGCCAATCCTGCAGGAGAGTTGTAGTGATTATTTTTTACATCCCAACACATTGTAATAAGACAGTAATTATAGCGTACTACAGTTTCACTAACCTTCATTCGCTGTGAGGAATATCTGCCAAAAATATTTTTAGATGAAGCTTCTGTCTTTTTTAGGATTTCCACAATTCGTAGGCAGTGGAAGTAGTGAATGTCTACAAAAATGTATGAATATTTTTGTTCATATACTTTTGTATCACAGAACACACTGTAGCACATCAATACAATACATGTGAAAAGGACGTGTGTTCATGGATACGTACAAGAACCAGAGAGAAGCTCCTTGATCTCTTCATTCTCAGGCATGTCCTGGATGGCAGCATTGATCTTCTCCCTTATTACCTGTACAGCACTTTGCCATTTTAAAGTAGAGTGGCGTCTATCCACCACCCAGTCTGTGGACATGAAGACAACATGATAGAAAAAAATATAATTAAAAATGTTGAAATCCTTGGGCCGGGCGCATGGTTAAAATACTGTGTCTTACCTAGAAGCTTACTCGTTTGTATATCAATGGGAAGGTTTTGTATGTTCTGTAAATATAAAGCAGTAAAGTGGCAAAGTTGTGGTCGACAGCTCAAAATAGTAGATTTATATACAGATTAACGGTTATAACGCTAATAGCAAATATGACAAAAATAATTACAGACACACTTAAAAGAAATTAGATAAACCTTGCAACCACAGTGCTGTTAGTAAAAGCAATCTATTAGAGACTGGACTTTGACAGTTAGCTTAGCTAGTTAGCCAATTTAAATCTATAAAATAAAAACTGTTTTATTCTTACCTCCATGATTTCTTTACACAATTAACAACGATGCAGTCTGGAGTTTCTGTCTTTACATGATATAATTGTTTTAATGTTTTCTATCCAGGGTTATTCACACCATCTGCTTCCCAATGTTTATGACACGTTACGGGGAGGTACAACCAATAGGATGCGGCTTTGTTAGAAACTGACCAATGGTGTGTTACTTTACTGAATGGTGCAGGTGATTGGTGAATAGTAAAGGATTTGTGGTGTGCCGCTAGAGGACGCCCTTACCCCAGGTGTTGTCATGAGTGCGGCTTGGCTCACAGTACAGTGCATAAAAAAGGAAATGCATAGTACTGTAAATTGTAAACAATAAAACAAAAAAACAAAACAAAACAGTACATTAGTTGTATCTTAAATTCTGTTACATGCATTTGTTATTATATAAGAATTGGTGACTGTGTTAGGACTATGCTGGGGTAGGCTTTAGTCACCGACAACACTATGGGAATATGATTAATGAATTGCCTCCACATAAACTGCTTGAACAAAACTGATAATACATTGGGATAGATATTGTATAATATGCGGTATGTATTTGGGCAGCCGTGGCTCAGATGCTAGAGCAGGTCATCTAATCAGAAGGTTTCATTCCCACACCAACCAACCAGTGCAGCTGCCATTGTGTTCTTAGGCAAGATGATAACGTCATTCCTTGGTATTAATTTATATTGTGCTGGTATATTTGGTGGTGGTCATAAAGGCCATAGGTGTGGTATGGCTGCCATGTCTTTGTCAGTCTGCCCCGGGGCAGTTGTGGCTGCAGTGTTTACTGTTTCCGCCACCAGTGTGTGACTGGAGTGAATGGACTCAATTGTAAAGCGCTTTGGACGTCTCAAAAAGCTCCATATAAAGCCATTATTATAATACATTAGCCAAAGGAATTAGCCTACTTTTCATTCGTGCATTGTTAATTTATTGTTAACTAGAGACATTCAGGTTTTCTGGCTGTTTTGCCCAACTTAGCTTTATTTGGTGTGCTATTAAATCTTTACTGCATCTGCTCTCTCCCGTGACCTATTTTGAGGTCATTTGAATGTTAACCAAACTTGCAAACTAAGTGTCCATTTACAGTCTGTGATTCACGTAACTCATGCAAAACATCACAGGCACTTCTCCTTATTCAGACTCCCTTTTGTCTGTCTCTATTCTTTGTTCCTGTAGCGTATTGTTTAAAAAAGCCTATAGTTATGTAATAAACTTAAATAGAAGATTTCTTTCTTTTCTTCTGGGGCCAAATTCCATGTTTACACGTAACTGGTTTTGAAGTGAAACTGTTAAAGGGGAATTTATGTTCAGTTTTGGCGAGCTGCCCGTGCACCTTTTCAAAAACGTACAAGCTGACATTATAGTTGTCAGTGTACCGGTCAGGCCCTGCTAAGAAAGAAATGTCTCACTAAATCACATGGTTGCAACATTGACTCTTAGGTACTTAGCCATGGGGCGGGCTTTGAGGTGTGTGTTTGAGGAGGGTGTGGACTGTAGTGGAGCAGACACTGGAACAAGGTGAGACAGAGGCGCCCGGGAAGGGATGCTGTGCTGTTCTATCTGCTCTATCAATCACTCGAAGAAAGAAGATAAAACAACTTTGTGAAAAAACAAGGGTGAATAACCTGGGAGCATGGCATGTCAGTTTGAGCTTTGAGTTTACTAAAGCCAGCTCTTCTTTGATAAGGTAAGAAAAACCTCCAAGAATTAGTGCAAAGAAACAAAAAGGCTGTTGTGTAAATCCACGAAGAGGACCATAATACTATTCATGTAATGTTTATTTTTACATTTTAGATTTTAGGTCAATATTATTTGTTGGCAAAAGGTATTTACAGATGACATTGCTTGAAATGTGATGTCCATGCTTATGAGACCAGTAGAATTAGTTTGTAATGCCTTGTTGAGTAGTGCATGGTTTTTTGTTTTCAAATGATACATTTAGTAAACCAAAAGGCAATGTAGTTAAAACATTGTTTAATATGAGACAAAGCTGTTTTACTGAGTTAAAATAAACAAATTAAAAGCCACTTAACCTTGCTCCTATGAGACATGCGGGGCTATGAAACCTGAGAAACTAATGAACTGGTGATTTCATGATGTGGCCCTTGTCCTTGTACCCTCCTCTGTACTTTTTGCTCAAACACTGTGCCCCTTGAACGCCACTACATTAGGTTAGTGATTTCCGAATGTGCCCACATCTGCTGTAATCTGTGAAGCTTAGCCCGAATGGCTCACCCACACACTCATAACAAAATACATAGTAACTTATTAAAGAGAACTATGGAGGGCCTCCTTTAAGTCAACAAGGCTTTTTGTCTCAAAGGTCACTTCTAAGTCAAACACAGCTTACCAAAAGGAATATATATGGAGAATATTAGATTGGTATGTGTATCTCTTTGAACATGCTCTGAAAGTAAGAGGCCATTATTGTAGGTTGAAAGACAACAATACTATGCAAATGGTTTGTAAATGTTTGTTGAGGAGCAATGCTTTCCTTCAAGGCAAAATGAAGTTTTACAATTAAAATAAAACAATAAAACAATTTCAAATCAAGGTTTAAGTTATAAAATTAAATTGTGCTGGGAAATCACCAGGAAGTAAACGTTGAGGATGTTACAGCACACCATAAATGAACCCACTGGTCAACAACCAGGCAAAGTAATCCACAAGACTAGGATTTATAGAAGGGTTTTCACAGGACATTATTCGAAAAGCTATTGTTAAAAGGGATTTACACATAATTTAAATCTTGCATGACCTGTCTGAGTCAGCTGCCATCGGGGAGCTGAGATAAGGGTGTTCTCGCAAAGGGCATGTGTATTTGCATAGGTGCTACATGATAAAATGACCACACGAAAAGGATTCATGTTGGTTCTTACTTGTCAGCATAAAGAAATCAGTGTTTGATGTCTGTCTGGTTTTAGAAGTCCTATTGTATCTGCTTTACTGTTGTCTTTGTATCTTTACCTGATTTAATACCGTGTCATATTTGAGTTATAAGGAAGTATTTTGGGGTTTAAGATCAACAGACATAGGCAGCTGCGTTTTAATAGTTTTATTATTTTATATTTCGGTCCCAGGAGTTTTAAAACAATAGCTCAATTGCTCATCAGTCTAAGATGTTTTCTGTCAGTTCGTATATCAGATCTCGTGTGAGGGACAGGGGATATGGGCCTTATTAATTTATCAGCTGAGGGCTGCGGTGTCAGGTGTCATTCCCCATTAGGATACACCTTGTAATTTGGAAGTGCCACAACTGAGTCATTCATTGTTACTGCTACTTTCTAAGGATAGGGTTGTTCTGTTTAAGTTAATACTTTGATGTATGTAATGTATAGACAAAACATTTTTCTGTTCCACTCATTTCTGGGAAACGTGCATTTATTCACTGGATTCCTGTTGTTTCTAGTGTTACTAGACAATGACAGCTAAAATATCCTAATAATTCAATAATTGTGAAGGCAGGATCATTTGATTAATCAAACTGTAATAGTTTTGTTTTATAGATTTTTATTGATTACATCATTTTGTAGTTTTTTTCCTCCACAAATAAAGGCAAAAGAATGCGTCAACATACATAATACATAAAACCAGAGGGTAGTCAGCTCAAATCCCCAGCATATACTGTCGTTGTGTCCCTTAACCCACCTTGCCTATGAATGAATATGATTGTGTGATTGGTGTTTGGTGGTTGAAGGTCATAGGCGCAAACTGGCAGCCACACTTCCGTAAGACTGCCCCAGGGCAGACTGTGGAGTGAATGAATGATGAAATCTGTAATGCATCTTTGAGTGTCCAGAAAAGCTCTATATAAAACCAATGCATTATTATAATTATATATATTTAATATATGAATTGGTCCGCTTGAAGATATTTTGTAATGTAAGATTTCTTTAGGAATGAATGTTACTTTGTGTCCTTCCAAGTACCCAGACATGGCCACACTGATTTTAATTGGGGTAATACAGAATGTCTTGATTTATGATAACAATGAAGTTTTAACTTGTCTATTACTGTTTCTAAATGTTGAGCTTGATCATTCTTCAAGGAAGTCTAGTCTGTGCCAGGGCCACAGAGATTAGAGAGTTGCGCCACTGGAGGTCCATAAAATATTCTTCCTTAGGACACTTCTCAATGCAATGAATGGGTATAGCTTGAGCGGCTACTTCTGGAACAAATTAGCTCAAGGAAGTGCTGTTTAAAATCTGGTCCATTGTCGCCAATGGAGTTGTCATAACTCTGCTTATCTCTGTGGCTCTGGTCTGTGCTATATCTTGACCATGTGACCTTCTGTCCCTCAGGTCAGCCAGTTTCTGTAGGTGCCATGGCGGACCCAAGCTGGTGGAAGCTGACCTTCTCTCGCAAAAAGAAATCTGAGCCCAAAGTCCTGTACGAGATCCCAGCAGAGCATGGCAGTAACACTGGGAACAAAGAGCATCCAAGCAATAATCCCCCTCAGGACCATATGGACAGCCAGTTCAATGCCAGACTGGAGAAGATTGTAGACAAATCTGCTACCAAAGGTCGCCACGTCAAGGTGTCCCACTCTGGACGCTTCAAGGAGAAGAAGAAGGTCCGTGCCACTTTGGCTGAAAACCCTGCTCTGTTCGGAGAGCACAACACAACTAACGAGAACCACAAAAAAAACAACAAATAACAAATAACACCAACAAACTTCACAAAAGTGTCATGGCCGACTATTGTAAAATGAGGAAAAGGTACAAGCACATCCAATGGTGGCAAGGTGCAACATGGGTAAACACTTGTTGCCAGGCGCCACACCCGACAGATACTGTAACTAACAGACTCTTACTCGCAAGCAACTGATATGAGCACATTAAGCAGTCACAGGTGACAGGAAACAAAAGCCAGCGACGAAAACATGTCTGATCAATGTTTTATAGGTTTGATTTTAAAAACCTTGTAACTTTCTAATGCTGTCTGTTCTGTAACTTGAGTTTTTGGTGACCTAAATTTATAATAATGGAGATTTTTTTTTATTGCAGGCACAATCTTTTACAAATAAATAGCTTTTGTATGCATTTTACAATCTGCATACACATGTTTTTATGAGAAACGGTATAATGAAGAATTTATGTCAATTACTTTATTAAAACATTGTAGATACTGTTTTTGTCTAAAAATAATAATTTGTAAATGATATATTTGAAGATATCTAAATGGAAATACAAATTTACAATAAATTATTATGTTAAATGTATTTTGTATAAGTTGAGTTTGTTCAGGTGTACATTTAGAATTTCAATTTAAGTTTAACAATTTAAATGAATTGAATTAACTTGAAACATGTTACTGTCTGTGTCGTCACTCTGGCAGTAACCCTGTCACGTTTGTTATTTTATCGGCCCTTTTTGTTGTCATGGCTACAGTGGCTACAGTAAGGAGAGACTGATACTGGATATCCATCTAGCTTTACGCTTCATAAACCACCGTATACCAGTACCACAGTAATTTATTTCTCAGACAAAGGACATTTTTATATTTCTCAGTTCCATTCCCGTGTTTGAAGTACATCTCCTTTTAACCTTTTATAATACTCACTTGAAATCTTATCATGTTTTTACTGCCATCTCAAAGTCATAAAATCACATGCCAAGTATAAATTAACGTTTATTATTGGCACTTTTTTAAAACTGTACAAGACTTACACAGGACATACATTATTTTCACAATTTGTACACCAAGCTCTTTTAATCAGTGTTAAAAGGCAACTGGACATCAACAATTCCTTTATTAAAATCCTTACTGAACAATTGAAATAAGACACTAGGTTTAGCGTGCTTTTGAAATGCTTTCCCTTGTGTAACTTCATTGTTGGTGATGATTTGACATGACCTAGTGGAGTTTGATCTGCCAGCAACAGTACCATACCACAGTATTTTCTTAATACTGTATGCTAAAGTTGTACAGAACAGACAATTCCTAATATATGCATGTGGAAATATCTGGCTTATTTCGATGCCACATAAAGCAGCACTAATAAACATCCAAGATCTAGTATTTCCAAGATCATTTACCTATTCTTTTTTAAATAATTGATTTTTTTAAGGGGACAGTCGTTGATATACCCAGCTCCCCTCTGCTTTATGTTGAAACTCTTCCATCTCCTCTTCAGACTTTGGCTTTGTGAAAACAATACGGTCGTGAAGTCTGTTAGTCTGACCCTGCCAAAACTCAATCAGGTAAGGTTTGACAATATAGCCTCCCCTGTTGGCAGAAGAGAGAAATGTATATTTTGGTAACCAGGAAAGTTGACATTAGGCTGTTAATCTTAAAGCACAACTTACCAATAGTCAGGCATCGGTACCTCTGTGTCTTTATACTTTTCCAACAATTCAGCATTTTTCTGTCGTAGATACTGAATGCCAAAAAGGAATTACTTAGACATGAAATATTGCGAATTATATAAATTGCTGTGAAGGTTGACGCCTACATCTCTGTTAGGAACAGGACAGCTCTGTCGGCTCACAACAGCCCCGATCTGGCTGTTCTTTGGTCGTGAATGGAAATAGTCACAAGAACTCTGGTATGGGATCTTTTCCACATTTCCCTCAATACGGATCTGCAAAGAGTAAATCGCTCTCTTTCAATAATGTTTCATTGTAGTCATTTCTCAATATAACTAACATGATCGGTGTCATATTTGCTTGACACAGAAATAGAATATTTGATTTAACAGTTCTCCAATGTGAAACTGTGTATGTTTTGTGATGCCTTTAATGCTGTTTTCAGTTGATTTCATGTTAAAGAAAACAAATCAATTGTCAAATCCATTGCAATATACAAAAACCCAGTTAATCCCATAAGACATACAGTACTGTTACCTGTCTGTTGAGCGGTTCCCAGTAAAACACCAAACATGCATATGGATTGTCTTCCTGCAAACAAAACCAACAATAAGTATTTCTCAACAATGATGTCTGATTATATAGACAGTATACTCACCATTTCAATGCCCTTTCTGCTCTCGTAGTTTGTAAAGAAGCGGAAGCCTTCATTGTTGTAACCTTTTAGAAGAACCATACGGGCAGATGGACGTCCATCCCTAGATAGAGAGTACACAAAAGTACTATGTAGAAACACAAAGTAAAGTCAATGTTTGCTCTGCACTTGTCGTCTGTTCTTCTTACTTTGTGGCTGTGGCTATACACATAGCATTTGCTTCTCTGATTTCAGGGCACTTTGTGGCTTCATCAAACCAATTTCCAAACTGCTTGATTGGGTCCAGAGATGCAAGCTGGTTCTCCTCAAAGCACTAGAGTGAAACAAGGAATTGACTGACAGCTGTTAAACAATATTTTATGTCTACAACATGAGTGTAGAAGCATTGGTTCAGTGAATAAAAATTACAATGTGCAATCACTGTGAAATTCTACATATAAGTATAGTATATGTATATGTTCAAAACTGTAAACTGGAAGCTGTGATTCAGCTGTGAGCTAATTATTTGCACAATAACACATGCAACAACCCTAAATCTCCCATATCTGGTATAATTTAATGAACATAGTGCTGTTAAGGTTATTTAAGGTGCTGTATAGTTTTTAAGGCCAAATAAGGACTATATAGCCTACTTTGTGAACAAACAGTACTCGTGACACTTAGACAACAGTCGTAGAGATTTAAATAACAACCCACAAAATTACTTCATTGTAAAGGTCGAGTGTTTTGAAACATACTCACTTCCTCCTCTCCTTTGTATGTTTTCCTCATGTTACTCAGGTCCATGTTTGCGGACTGACTCGTGGATGTTGTCTGTGAATAAACGCCTCGTTCACGCACGGCCAGAGAAACATACAGGTGCAGATTTCTGCCAAATAAACTGATAGAGCTTAATAAATTGCTACTGAGTATGCGCCTCATGCCTGTGTCAAATACGAAGTTACGTCAGCGCGCAGGCAGGCTGCTTTACGTAAAAAATATGCAAACAAAACTTGTGAAATTAACAAAATACATTTGTTAAATTTTATTGTTGACAATTAGTTACAATTACATAATATTAATTTAGGTTAATGAAATACGTGGACTGTGACGATATGATAAAAAAAATCTTTGGAGTAGTGAGTGACGACAACTTCCTGGTTTGTTTATTCCTGTCAAAGATGGCGGCGACCTTGTTTTCAAAATTCTTACCGAGACAGGGTAATGCACAATAACATGCAATGTTCTGAGTGTTTTTTGTGTGTAGTTATGCGTATGTATTTGATTATTTACCATTCACTCGCGATGCCAGCCATAACTATGAAAAATACGATAGTTTTGTCTTGGCCGGTGTTAGCATGGCACTTTCAAGCTATTAGCAGTGGGTCTCCTAGTCTATTCTGCAACCTCTTAGAAGCTAAAATATTGTTTTGATTGGATATTTGACAGATGTACATTGTTGTGCTCTATGGACTTGGACATAAACCTTGCAAAAGAAATACTTGAACTGTAAAAATGTCCTTCTCTGTTTTCTTAGGATGGGTTCCTCTGACGCAGAGTGTCCGACACGGCTCCAAAGCTGTCACTCGTCACAGAAGACCCATGCACTTCCTCAAACAGAAACTGATGGCGGTGACCCAGTACATTCCCCCCAAACCTGTCGCGCCTCCAGGAGCTTATCCACCCCAGATCAAAAAAGAAGAAGAGGTAATTGGCAAAAAGATATGGATTGCATTTATTGTTTATATGATGGGACTTTCTAAAGAACAACAACATTATTTTCAGCAAACTGGTCTGATGTTACTCAAGAAAAAGCAGTTGACGGATGTTTTCCAAGATAATAAAATGATTGCTGTGGCTCAGAACAGTGCCAGCAATGTTGAAGACATGTTGATTCTTAAGCACCGGTTTCATAAACACAACATTAGTGTTCAATGCTTTCCCAATCAGGTAAAACTCACAAAACAGCCTTTAAAATAAATGCATTTAGAACAACAACACACTGTACATGTTTTTCTCAGGTTGTGCGGTCGTTTTTGAAGGACAGTATTTATTATAACTTGGCTCCTCTGTTCATTGGTCCAACTGTGCTGCTTGTGAGTAAAGATCCAAAGGTGAAGGAGTTGTTGAGAACCATCAGAGCCAGTCCACAGATCACACTTTTAGGTATGCCTCTTCTCCCTGCAATTTGTACTTCTATTTTGACAGAATGACTGATGTTTGTGTCCCCTGTATATCGAATTATCATCTTTTCACAGGAGGTTGTGTGGAGGACTCATTGCTGAGTGCGCAGGGTCTTGTGAGCTACTCCAAGCTGCCATCTCTGACTGTAGTTCAGGGGGAGCTGGTTAGTGGTCTCACCATGTTAACGTCCCAAACAGCTGCACTGCTCCAGAGGCATCCAGCTCACCTCTCAGCCCTCCTGCAGCAGTACATCAAACAGCAGAGCGGAGACATAGGCACAGAGGCGGCAGCTAAGACTGGGGAGGCATCATGAAGACTTTTGAAAGGACATTAGTGAACTGGTGAAAATGTTTGCTTTTTTGAGCTGTGTTGCCTTGGGCACTTTTCAGTACTTGTGAGGACAACAAGGTGTCTGCAGACTGAAACAAGATCCTATTGTGGAGGTTTGTAGCAAAAAGAGCCCAACAAAACTGATGCTATTTAAGGACTTTCTTAAATATTAATTAAAATATAAAAGCTTTCTGTCATTCTTTAGTTTTATTTATTTTTTCATGATGAGTAGGTTGTGGGTTCAATCTTATGGGAAATCTAGTATCCTCCCACCGTCCAAAGTTATGCATACATTTGGATAATTGGTATAGGGTAAATTACCCTTAATGGATGTAAGAGTGAATTCGTGTCTGTCTCTGCATCAGCCCTGAAACAAGGCCTCAAGACCTCAACAAGGCATATAGTTGCAGGGATAAACTCCAGTCCCGTTACAACCCCTAACTAATTAAAAGGTTATCAGCAATATCACATGCGTATTATCTGCGTGGCTAAATATTACCACCCACGCAGTGCCAGCTGGAGACCGAGCATTATTTAAGACATAAGTGGCATCATGAAAACTCTGGCAGCCAAAATAAACACGAGTGGTCACAGATCCTGCTTTAATCTGAGATTACACCATGTTAATCTAGGTCAGTTAGACTATTATGGCCTGTTCTTGACACACAGACAATAAGGGGTCTGCACTCAGGCATTCACCTGCCAATTTGCCGCAGCAAAGGCCAAAAGCTAACACTATTTTGGCCACCAAAATGTATATATTCTATAGGACCTTGTATTTAAATCACAATGTAATGTGAAATGTTTTAGCAAAATGTCAATTATATGTTTTTTTGTTACAGTAATATAACAGTCAATTTGAATTTGTTTTCAAACAGTAACACATTGGTTTAAGGTCCCTAGACAATGTGCTGTGCAGAGTCAGTGGACTCTGGTTGCATATGGATTTAGCCTCCAGTCCATCCCTGCACCGAGACACGGTGTAATTCCCGTTAATGCGGATAATACCCAGGACACATTGCGCTCTGCCTGCGACGCACAGCTCTCATCGGATCCTTGGATTTGGAGGGTGCTCATGTCACCCACACCACAACAAGAAGTCATGTATGGATTCAACATGTAGCTCGACTTTTTAGGATGTGAAGAGACGCCAAGATTCTTAAACTTTTACCTTTTAACCGGATTCATGAGCTCATAAAAAGTTAGCAACACCAGACGATGCTACTCGCGGGAGGATTAGAGGTAGGCTGTGTTTTTATCTTAATTTGAATCAACTTCATAATGATAGTATTGATTCTACGTGTGCAAATGTCTCATGTGTGAATATAGGCGCTATAGCTACGGTATTTGAACGTTAAATACTAGGCTCTGATTGTTAAATGTCTTTTATTCATATTAGAATGTCCACATAAGATAATGTAAAGACTGTATAATTCATTGTAAAAAAGGAGGGTTTGTCTTTGGGAGACGCAAGCTCAGAAACCCTCAAAGCCTTTCATCCTGTTTGCACCTCGCGCTCTTCACACAGAGGTCAGTTACTGTCATCCTCTATTGGTCCTTACATAAGGCCCGACTTAGCCTGGCATGACAAGCACTGGGAATCACTCACTTCAACAGCTACTGTGTGTTAACCGTGTTTAGTGGTCCTATAGTCACATTCAAAGAGATAGTTCTGTCTTTAAAATGAAAATAATACATATTGTAATTGTAATGCTTACTTTTTAACCTAAGCAAAAATCTAAAACAAATTGTATTATGTATTTACTTTGAGAAATAAAAAAATATCTTAGCTCTGTAGCCTGATGTGACTACAGATCTCTTGTGTCACTATTTGCCATCTTGGCCACGTCACTCTCTGTCCAAGTGCTAAAAACATCTCTTGAAAACCAATTAAACAGTGGTTGGTAATCCTCCTCTTAGGCTGCAGTGAGTGGCTATTCTCTTGGCACTTATACTGGGTAATTGATAGTCTTTTCTGCACTGAACTGCACTGAACCTTCAAAATATGGTGCAAATTCAAGAAGAAAAACAGAGATGTTAAAAGCTGACCATACACTTTTTAGCAAAAGGGAGGAGACAGATCAATAGCTAATGCATGACAGTAACTTAGTACCACAAAAGCAGAGCCTTTCACTAGGGCCATTTAAAACTGAATATCTTCACTATAACCGGTTAATGCATGATATAAATATTGTGAGTGAAAGATCTGGTCTATTCAGAGACTTGAACCTGGCCTTTAGCCTCACCTGTGTTAGCTAAATGGATTACACGTTCTTTTATCGTCTACAGCTTTCACTCGGCTGGTATGCATCCAAAGGAGTTTCATTTTTACATTTTCTCACAAAACAGCAGTGTTTTAAACTGTCTTCTGAATACCTTGATTGAAGTAAATGATAATCTACTTCAGTTAAGGTATTGCGATGGCAATTCTATAGTTTGCGTAATAAACATTTAATCATATCATTCTTTTATCTGACAGGTGGCTTGTGGCAGTGTGTGGAATAATCAGCAAAAAACAACGCAAAGACAAGTTTGAAGTGCTTTATAATGGACTCTTATGGAGCTTCACTCAACCGCAGTCACTCTTTGGCGAGTGGTTTGGAGAAGACCTCCCCCACATGGAACAAACCCCCACACTCCCGCAGCAGCAGCACAGTGTCCTCACCCCACTCCAGACAGGTCAGCCACTGTGGGACTTTTTAGGATCTGTTTATGTTCAGGTTCAGATTGGTATTCATTATTTGTGTGGTAAGACACATTACCCACCATTCCTATAACCTATATGTATGAATGTACTGCCATATCTCTGCCAGTCTGCCCTAGGGCAGACAGGGCAGCTGTACCTACAGAGGTAGCTTATCAGAGTTACTGTGGACTAACGGAGTAATGGACTCAGTTGTAACCTGCTTTGAGGATGAATTGAGGTGAAACACAATATAATTAAATTGTATTATTATACATTATTAGTGTCAGTGTGTATCATGGCCATTTGAGTTAATTAAATGCATGAGTATAAGATATTGACCCTAAAGCCTTTCAAAAATTCAGTTTTAACTTCAAAATTAGTTTGACATAGTAGTCTTTTTCCCCCTCTATGTCGTCCATAGATCATCAGAGACTGGGAGGTGATTGATGATCTTCAGGTTGAAATGCACACAACATGTCCTCAGGACATGACCACACCAGGCATCTGTGAGGGCTACCTCCTCAAGAGAAGGAAGTGGCCTCTGAAGGGCTGGCACAAGGTGAGAAACGCATCTGTTTGTAGGCATTTTCAGTGACAAGGCAGTCAGCATTGTGAATGACAGATGTCTGATGTTTTTTAGAGGTATTTTGTTTTAGAAGCTGGGATTTTGCGCTACTCCAAAAGTCAACATGATGTAAGTACGCAGTATATGTAGTTTTTATCATATATAACATATTGACTTGTGTTTGTCTTTAGGTGTCAAGGGGAAGAGTCCAGGGTTCACTAGATATTAGCCTTGCTGTTATGTCGGTGAATAAAAAATCTAATCGCATTGACTTAGATGCAGGGGATATTCTCTACCATATGAAGGTAACTGAAATGATTTACTCTGTTTCTAAATCATTCAATTTAAGGAATCACTTTCTAACTCCAGTATACTTTTACATCAAGGCCAAAAGTCATGAACTCTTCTATATTTGGGTTACAAAGCTACAAGCCCATCGTTTGTTCAAGAAAAATGAGGCAGCTCAAGTTCACAGTGGCTTCGCCCAGTCACTGACCAGTAGCTCTGCACTGGGCCATAACCTAACTAATGGGGTAACTATAAGTATCCATTTAACATTGAAGCATAAATCTACATATATACTGCATAAGAACGTTTGAATAAACCATATTTTTCTATTGTTTTGATTCTACAGAGCTCCAAGGGCCTGACTTTTACAGATGCAGTTTCACAAAAGCCTCCTTCAGCGAATACCGCAGTGAACAGCAAAGTGTCTGCCTGGCTCCAGCAAACAGACGCACCAGAGAGCTGTGCTCAAGGTATCAGACAATTTTCTCTAACAACATTTAATCAAAATATAAATAAAATGGGAGCGCCTTCAGTCTTTCTGAGTAGAGTTTGCATATCCTCCCCATTTTACCTTGGGTTCTCTCCTGGTAATGGTTCCTTGATTCATCATCATTCAAAGATATGCATAGGTTTAGAGAATTAGTGATTATCCCAGTGAATTAATGTGTATATCTCTCAGTGCAGTCGTTGTGTCCCTGGGCAAAACACTTAACCTACATTGCCTATGAATGAATGTGTTTGGAGGGGGCTGTGGGTGCAAAATGGCAGCCACGCTTCTTAGCCACACTAGCTTACCACCACCACTGAGGAGTGAAGAATGCAAATGTAAAGCTTCTTTTGTATCTTGAAAAGTATAATTATTAAACCTGCAACTAACTCGCCCAAGGCCCATAGTTCCTTGGAAAGACTCCTATGACCCCTAATGAGAATAAGCGGAGAAATGTGAATGAATGAAATAAATGCAATACTGTGCTATTTTTATTTAGAGCTGAACCGCTGCCATTTGGACCTTTCTGAGTTAAACCGTTTAATCCAGAGGCTGCAAACGCTGGAGACGGGCCAAGTTTTCAATAATGGAGATCTCCAGCGCATCATTAGTATTCAGGTAGGTAATCTTGATTGTTTCATCTTGACTTTTATACACATCTTTACAATCCCTTTCATAATTCTGTTCACAGAATTTGTCACTTGAGAAGCCCAAAAAACAAAAAGAGAGAAGCAAAATGTGGGGTCACTCTCGCACACTGTCACGAGTAGAGGCTCTGGGAATGGTAAGTCAAGTGTATACAGGCAATAGATTGAGCATTGGTTTTCTGCTCTGTAACACATTAAAGATATTTTTAGTTTATTTAGTAACATATTTCTGAACATTCTGGCTATACAATTTGCTCTTTGAACATGCCCTAACATTGGGATTTTTTCTTAATCCAAAAGCCAATTCGTGGGATTCCTAAATCGGTGAGTAATCAGAGGGTAGAAGGAAACACTATTTGCATTACTATAATGTTTTATTCTGAGCATAGCCATGGTGTTTCTAGTATGAATGGTATTTCTCATTATCAGAAAAAGTTAAAGATTAATTTAATTAGATAAAGTGAGTTTTAATTTATATCAAAGCGATCCTTAATTGCAGCTGTATATCCATGTTTTTTGGGCAGTATTAGTGGATCATGGTCTTCAGGTTACAAGATTAGCACACAGCTATTTTGTATTTATTTAGCGATAGGACACCTTGTAGTCTATACCATGAACCGGTGCTTGTCTGACTATCTGTTTACTGCCACCTGGTGTTAAAAGTCTAAACAGTTTTTAGTGTCAAATCTGTGCTAAACTAGAGTAGTACACTACAAACAATTAGAAAATAAAAACATAGAACAACGTAAATAAACACATTCATAATAAATATAGATGCACATTTTATTAGCAAATATTTGGTCACACTCTGCAAATAATCTTACTTATTTTTGTATTTTAGCTCTCTTCTAGCCAGCTGAGCAACTCCTCTCACCTCGGTGCATCAGTCCCCTCTATCCCTGACTATGTGTACTCCCAGATAGCCCCGGCCACTGTTTTATCTCCAGAGAGCAAGAAGATCCACCATGACATCTGCACTACGTCGCTACGAGGTCAAAATCACATAAGCTTTGTCTTTTTAGTAGCTAGAATCTCTGCTATCTATGCTTTGTGCTTAATAATGATGGCTTACTTTGTTGCCAGTTTTAACTGGCTTTGCAGACTTCTGTCAACTATATAAGTCCTCAGAGTATTTATAATTGTATTGAAGCCAACATTGAAATCCTGAATATATTTTTTCCATCAGTGCTTGCTTCTCTAAAGTCAGTCCACGAGACCCTCTCCCAAGAGCGTCAAAAGCTTCAAGAAGTGTGGGAAACAAACAACTTGAACCAATCAAACACATTATTAGCTGAAGTAAGATTATATTGTTATTTTATGCCATTTATATTCTCAAAGATACTATCTAGGTCTTATAGGTTCAATTACATTTGTTTCTGTCTTCTGTGTAGCCTAGCCCTATCAGATGTTCATCCCAGGGGCCTCCATCAGTGGCAGATTCAGCAGCCGAGTATTTTGACGCCAGTGATGATCTTCTCTGTGGAAGTTCTTCTGAAGTGACCGACGAATCAGGGCTTAGTGATGGGAGCACCACCAACTCTGAACCGGAGGAGGGACATGGTTTGTAGATCACTATATATATTTTCATGCATTGGTATCCACCCAGAATCATCTGCCAGTGTCATTGGTTAGAATAACTTATTTTAATGTCATTGCAGCATCAGCCACTCGTAATTATCGTGCCAGCATCTCCAGAGCTCCCCACAGTGTTTCTCCTAAAAGAACGGGTCGCCGAACCACGCTGCCTGCTCATTGTCCAGACAACAGCCACGTGGGCCTCATGGCTATCCTCTACAACAACATAGGCACGTACTTGAAGATACTCTGCTAAACGAATGCATATTTTTTTATGCTTAAAGCTGCACTGCCATGATTTCTTCCTTGTATTTGCACAAAAAAATATTATTCAGTTAAAACGTAACAGAAGTTGTCTGAGGAAAAAAATGAGACTTTGAGGTCCTCTGTGGGGTGTTTAAGGGCTTATAAGGGAACTGTTTAACCAGTCACACGCTTCCCAAGGACAGGGTCACTCAGATTGGTTGATAAGTCCATTATCTATCCAGAGCTAGACTATCAGGAAAAATGTGAGGTAGCTGATGTTTTATTTAAAAATACACAGCTCATTCACAGATTCACAATTTTAAAGACTTAAATGTCACCTCAACACTGCTGCCTGTTCTTCTCATACAGGTTTGTGTGAGACCGTGATAGAGGGTCGAGAAGGAGAGGGATTTTTCGCACACAAAATCAGGTAGTGCAGCTTTAACATTGTTATTTTATGTTATGTGGAACTTTTAGGTAAGGACCTGGCTCGTGTCTCGATGCCCGCTGCTCTGAATGAACCAGTGAACCTGCTGCAGAGACTGTGTGAGGAGCTAGAGTACAGTGAGCTTCTAGATACAGCCGCCAACACGTCTGACCCCTTTCAGAGGATGGTAGGATCACATCAGTCATTATTAACTTTACATGGGTTTAAATGTGGTCCAAGAATGTAAAGGGTCAAACTTAAACGTGTGAATGTGTGGTTAAATAAAGTAGTTTTATGCACTCATATATCTCCAATATTTAGTTTACTGTATTTTGTTACTAATTTTTATTTAGTTTTGTTTTTTGATTTACTTCTATGTTTTTTAAAAATGTTTTACAGGTTTACATTGCTGCCTTTGCCATCTCTGGTTACGCCACAGCAACGTTCAGAAACCGCTATAAGCCCGTTAACCCGGTGCTTGGTGAGACATTTGAGTGCATTCGAGAGGACCGTGGCTTCAGGGTCATCAGTGAACAGGTAATATATCTACTACAAGCCAAACCACTGAAAGGAAATAATCATTTAGTTCAATGATCCCATTGCGACTATTAGGATGAATTATAGAGATACTTTTGTAGCTGTGCAAAGCTGAGTAAGATTGGCTCAGAGATCTGTGTCTCATTAAATTGTACTAATCTAATTTAAACCAGGCTTGAGGCTTATAGTTGTTAAATTAATCCCCAAAGACCATGACTAAATACAACAGCCCAATAGGTGAACAATGAATCAAATATTGTTGCATAAGGATTTATTTATTGTTTGTATTTTTCAGGTTTGCCACCATCCGCCCATTTCAGCCTGTCATGCAGAGTCAGACAACTTTTGCTTCTGGCAAGGTGAATTTATTCATCAACTTTTTCTTAGCAGTTAAGGAATGATAAATGCTAAGAAATTCTAAGTAATAAAACATACATTCTGTGTAAATAATGCCTGTTTATTTCCTTTAATCAGACCAGAGATGGAAGAATAAGTTTTGGGGAAAGTCCCTGGAGATTATGCCGACAGGAATGGTCAACGTCACAATCCCAAAGTAGGGATTTTAATTCTAGTTTGTTTGCTTAATGACTAGTTAATATGTGTATACGGTAAACTCTACTCATAAAAAAAACATTAAATATATATTTCGATGATGATTTTCAACAGGTTTGGAGACCACTATGAATGGAACAAGGTGGTGACGTGTATACATAATGTCTTCAGTCAGCAGCGATACCTGGAGCACTACGGAGAGGTCACCATTCAAAACCTGAACAGCGACGTCTGCTTATGCAAGATCACATTTGTCAAGGTAAATAAGACCTGAAACTACAATGTGTGGTTTATTATGTCATTTTACTAACTGTTTCTTGTTTTATGTAGTCCCGCTATTGGGGTTCAGACACAAACAAGAATGAGGTGCAGGGGACGGTGCTGGACGACAATGGGAGCATCATTCATCGATTCGGAGGTCTGTGGCACGAGGGAATCTTCTGTGACACTCTTCCCACTCCCAAATGTGTCTGGAAGCCAAGTGAGTACACAGATATAAGAATAAGAAGCTTTATTGTCATATATGTCATAAGTCTTGTCTATTCAGTGCAAAATAGTCATTAGCCAGTCAGTCAAAAAGAGAGATAAAAGCTTTTTTTAAGTCTATTATTTGACTGTTCTGGCCCTGCTGGTTTCTTTCAGAGATTTGCAGTCAATGGAAGTCTTTTTTTCTGGTAGTATCTTAATATCCCTAACACAAAACTCATCTTTTTGTGCCTTTAACTGGGAATTACATTTTTACACTAAAACACCAAATCTATAATGTCCTTGGTAACGGCCCTACTAATACTGATTATTGTCTTGATTTGTTGCACAGACCCACAGCCGAATGATGCTCACTTGTACTATGGCTTCTCGTCTTTTGTCATGGAGATGAATGAACTGCCCCCAGAACTGGAGCCATTTCTGCCTCCAACAGACTCTAGACTGAGACCAGACCAAAGGTAAGTACCATACTGAATCGATGTGTGGGTTAGGGCCCTGACTGTAAACCGGTGGGTCAGGTCTGATAAGTGGACCGTCAGAGGTTGTATGTCATATGGTCACTTTATACAGTCTAAATATTGTTTTAATTGTCAAACATGTCATAAAACATGTGCTATAAAGGTTGTAGTAAAATAATCTAGAAAAAAGTCTGCATGCCCTCCTTGTGGTACTGTCAGTTCTCTCAAGGCTTCCTCCCTTGGTTCAAAGATGTGCATGTGTGAGAAGAATTTATGACTCTAAATAGCCATATTTGTGATTGTGAGAGTGAACGGTTGTCCGCCAGTGTACGTATATATCTCTGTGTTAGCCCTGCAACTAACTAGGTATCCTGCTTAAGGTCCATAGCTGCTGGTTCACTAATAAAAGAATCAGAGATTAAATATGGACCTACAACCACTGTTTTAGAGGACAACCATACTGTGCTATTGCATACTGAACTTTAGTCTAGTGAACTCAAAAGTTACTAAAAAGTGTATAACATGTCCCATATTTTTTTTACTTTGAGTTGATTTGGTTTCATTTTTAAACAGAATGTTGGAAGAGGGCCTGGTGGACGAAGCAGACAGAAAAAAAGATGAGATCGAGGAACTTCAGAGGCTGCGGAGGAAGGAGCTCGCCAAGAAGGGTGAAGAACATGTTCCAAGATTTTTCAAGTAAGTTCACTTCATCAGACAGTACAGCACCATACTATTCTATAATGCATAATAATGATACTGTACTAGTTAAATTCAGTTTTACAAACTTTCTCTGGGCTTTTTATGATATGTTTTGCTATGCTTAGAAAATAAATATAATTTGTACTTGTATTTACTAATGGTTTTTTGGTCATTTTTAGGAAAACCAAGGACCACTGTGGGCGGGACGTGTGGCTGAACAATGGGACGTACTGGAATCTCAGGGAGGATCCGGGTTTTGCAAGTTTAGAAAATGTTAAACTGTGGTGACATTATTTATATATAACTACTAGGCACTCTGGGATTGAATGGTGATTGTGCTCATGTTTTTAGACATTTGTTATTATTTTTGTTGCATACACCCATGACGGGCTCATGGGAAGTATCTGCTAGTCAGATCAAAGACTGATGTCAAGCCATCTAAGGAGAAAAATAAATAAAGATTCAACAATGAACATGTATCATGTTTTAGATTCAATGGTTTAATAACTTTTACAAAAAATATTACAAATGAAATGTTTGATCTTGAGATTTTATTATTAAAAAAACAACAGAACAATATACAGCCACTTTTAATAAATAACAGTTTTCACTTCGAAAAATCTTCAATTATTTAAACAAATCAGCTCATTTGATACAACCATTCCCCATCACTTTACTGCACTTCTGAATCATCAGAACATCTTCTGTGAGTCTTTCTTTAGCTGGGATTATCCCTCGACATAAACAGTGCACATAAATCACACACAAAAATAACATGCGCATCACACTCGACCTGATCCTCTTGTATTTTAATTTACAGAAAAAATACCCTGAACTTACAGTCCACACACATCCTCCTCCTGATAAAGTGAATAAACAAAGGGGGCAAAGAAAGACATGGAGGGCTAAAATATATCTTTAAACGTCACATCTACTACTGTACTGGGGGGCTTGGCTCAGTTCAATGATTGACTGTAATACAAGAGATAACCAACAGGGGGCATTGTCTGAGCATGTTAATTAGCATTCGTGGCAAATCACAACATCACGTTCACGTTTCAGTTTGTTAAATGCCCTTTTTATGTGATCATTACATTTCCCAGTAAGCTATTGCATATTTTATATGCATTATTCAATAAAATATTTCAGTGACATTTTCTGGTATTATCAGAATTAAGATATCACGTAATTACTGAATTGCTCATTTTAGGCATGTACAGATTTACATGTAAACTAGAATGCCTGCTCCATGATGATTGTCTTTACATATTTTCACATTTAAATTTATGCCATTTGAACACTCATCATAATCTCCCCCTAATCTGTGTAGTTACAGTATGATGTGGTTATTTGCCCCCCGGTTATGTCCGGGGCCTTAACACACACTGACTCAAGCCTCACTCTACATCTCTATCTGAAACCAGGACCAGCTCTGTCAGTGTCACCCATAGGTGTCACACATGATGGGCCTGAGACACACGTCTGTCTGGTCACTCTGTGCTTCCTGTTTATCTGGTTTGAGGGCAACCGTGTCTGGTCTGTTTATCTATACATGCATCCCTTTTCACTGACCCACTTTAAGTACACCTGGTAAATTAGACAAATACACATTCCCAGATTAAGTCCCAATTCATGTAAACCAAAACTGACTCAGGCAAATGACAGCTATTGCTTTTGCGTTTATTTCCCTGTCAACAGCCATTAATCTTATTACATTGATTTAATAATTATTTTACATTTTGCAATTACTGTTGCATAGACAGTTATTATGACTCTCGTTATTATGACTTGAAGAGCATACAGGATAGTCCTATTTTAAATGTGGCTCTTCCACATTGTATTATCAGTGTGCCCAATAATTGTGAGTACATCATTTCTACTGATGCTACAAGATTCTGTATTACCTCTGGCCTCGCGCTTTTAACTTAACTCTTAACATGTTTTTCTCTCACACAGAGGTATAATGTATCAGTACTGCTACAAAATCATGAGGGGAAATGAACGCCAGCATATTGTTGTCGTCAGCGTTGAATAAGTGTGAAGGATAGAAGACAGACAGAGTGAGAACGATGTATGACGAGGACTTGATGCATAAAGAAGAGACAATACCCTCAAGCGACTGTCAGTGAAGAGATATGCAGATCATTTTTTATAATCTACACGATTTTGAAAAGTCACAGGTCTGGTGTTTATGTGCCTATAGGGCAGTGCAGCAGGGACAGTCACTTCTGCTTTACTGCTTTTTGTAAACTCAATTTGACACAAACCTTAAAACTTCTGTTATTATTTGACACTTTGACAACACAGGACTTGATGCCGGTGGTTGTTTGGTGGTACCTGATTTATGCTAGCCTGGCCAGCCATCCTAATACACTGTGAATACTATACATAGAAATAGTTCATGTCATTTCAAATGTGGCAATTTTTTAAATTGAACTGTACAATGGGCAGTACCAACATTGTCTGAAGAAGGATTACACATCAGAACCTTGAATAAAACTGCATTGTGATCAAAGTAGCAATACACCTTAATGTCTTAATTTAGTCCTCCTGGTTTAGTCTTGTTTTAGTCCTAGATTTGGATGCATACATTTGTCAAAAAAGTATCATTCTAATACCACCAATCACCTCTATATACATAGATATGACTGGCCAGGCAACATTTATTCACTTAACCATTGCCTGAAAGGACTGATATTGCATATAGGGCTTGTGTAAAAAGTAGATTCAGGTTAGACAACAAATTATATGTGATTCTTGAGGTCCTCAGTGGGTGTAGTAACCATAATAGTCCACATCACTGTTGTCCTCTCCTGTACGGGTTGGCGGAGAGTTTTCTGTACTCGATGCGTACGGAGACACCCTTCTTTTCTTATTGTCCGAGACCCCACTTTCAAACAGACCTGAATCCACAGAGTCTGCTGATTTCACTGAAGTTGGTTCTATCCAGGTATCCTCTCCCACCCCACCGCCATCTTTAGTCTTGTCCTGTTGCAATATTGTAGGTGGGAGGGGCTCTATAAGTGACGGGGGGTGGAGTCTGAGATTGCCGGGTGACGTGGAGGAAGATGATGATGAGGAAGAGGATGATATGGGTCTGAACCAGCCTAAACTTGTGGGCGGTTTACTCGGATGGCTCAAGAACTGGGATGAGGGTCGACTTGAGCCCCAGCCCGGTGTAGCAGAACTTGACACGCTACTTGCTCCGAAGGCGTGGTCTGGGTAGTAGCTGAGTGCGTGGTGAGCTGACGTCTGCAAAGGGAAAGGCTTGTAAAATGGATTTCCAGAGAAGTCCGCTTCATAGGAGGACGTGAAGTCAAGGCGGTTTGGGGTTTGATACCAGCGGCTGTGAGGGCCCGGGCTGCTGGAGGAAGAGGAGGAGGGGTCCCTGTGCGGCTGACCTATAGCGTCCCGACCGTAGAAGCGGCTCTGTGGTAAAGGGCTCATGTACTGCTCGGTGAGGTAGCCCTGAGGGTAGCAGGTCCCCGGTAACAGCTGCTGGTTCTCCGTAGGGGACGGGGTGAGGCGGTCAGAGTCGGGTGGGGCGTATAACCTGCAAAAGCAGAAGAAGCAGATTAAGCGGGTGTTTTTTTTTTTTTATAGGTGTTATTTCCTGCGAAAACCTCAAACTATCAACATCTCTTCACACCTTGCTACCAACGCTTGATAATTGCAAAGCAGTAATTACATACGATATCACGTATTAAAAGCAGTGGCATTTTATTATATTATGACATCAAAAAAATTTATTATGGGACATTTTGACAAAATTTCCATGAGGCCACAGCTTCGGCTCTTAAGTGTGTGCAGTAAATTCAATATAGGGGGAGAATGGGGCCTTAATGTAGCTTATCTGAGCTTTTTTAGAAGAAGAAAAACAGCTCCAAAAATATGTAAGTTATAAAATACTAAATAAAATATTCAAAAAACAGACAGCCATATGCTCTTTTTTATTGGGTTATGCATACATGCTATATAAAAAGTCTCCTTTAACTGTTAACTGTTTAACTATAGATGAATCAACGTCAACCAATCATTTTACATTACTTACGTGTCATAATTGTCACGGAAACCTTTAGCGAAGGGGTTATGGTCTATTTTCAGCTGAGTGATCTGTGTAGTAGGAACAGGAGGAGAGCAATGACAGGCAGAGACAGAGCATAGATATAGAAAAAAGAAACAAGAGAGGTCACCAGGCAATAATTAATGACTATACAGTGCTATTTCTGTTTTGATGTTGCAAAAAACTTCTATTTGTTTATATAGATATTTAGGACTGTGGAGTTAAGGCTTTGTAAACAGTACACACAGGGTTAGTTAAGGTGACACCTATATAAACTTACTGTATGTAAATTACATACATTGAAATAATCATGCATTAACCACAGCCTCTATCTGAATACAGGCATGAATCAAAACATTAGAAGAGGTGGTACTGGAATTTGGCTGTATATTAGTAGGATCTGTCAAAACAATACAACCCCAATTCAGAAATGTTGTAATGCTGTTTGAAATGTAAAGCCAATAATACATTTGTGGAATTGGGGCTGTAGGGGCTATACACACAGAAGCCAACTTGCTAATATAACACACAAGGATTTGAATGTATCGGAAGTAATACTCACATCTGCGTTTTGATAGGCTGTGACAGCGATGAACTGAGTTTCAGGAAACACACACGTCTGGGGTTTAGACGATATGAAAGGTTCTTCTGTGCCATCCTCCTTCACCTCCACGATGTGCAGACGTGGCTGGTACTTATGCAGCGACTGGAGCACTATCATCTGTGTTCAAGACAAAAAAAAAACAATGATTAAAAAGGAATAATTAAAACAGAGTTGGTAAATATTATCAATAAAAAACGAGCATTACCTGTGCCACATTATTCGTGCTGCCCTTGTTGTTGGTGAGCTTGAGTTTGCTAAATGACACTTCCTGTCTCATCCAGTGAGCTCCAGTGTTGGGAGAGTCCGGGTGCATGTACATCCTGTTTCCTGTGAGGACAAGGTAAGAGTAAAATACAGGGATGTCACTAGGATCTAGACCAAGAGGATGCTCAGATCTGACCAATACAAAAATCTTCAGAAGTTGATTTTCACTTTTTGGAAGAATAATAAGGGAAGCTGGAGCGCCCTTAAAATGGGCCTAACAGCAGCTAAATGGATCAAAATGAATTCTGTCTATTCTTCACATTATATTATTACTGTGTATTTCCTCTCACTTGCAGTTCATACACTGTAATTAGATACAATATGAAACGTTTATCTCACCACAATGACCTGCTAACCTAGAGCCTATATAAATCACTACAGTACTATTAAATATAATTGTGAAGTTTTTTTACCACAGTTTCCACCAGCACCTGGAAAGTGTGATTACACCTCTCGTTATTTCATTTGTAAAACTGTGGTTTTAAAAAAAATCACAGGCAAAATTATGCATTGGTTTACCTGTTTGTGTGTACTTTCCAACGTGTGAAAAGGAAGACACTTCTTTGAAATACTATCCAGGTCAGGATTTCTCAAAGTGTGATGAGTCATTGCAGGTGTAACATTTTGAAGATGCTCTCAAATATATGTGCACAGTTATTGAAAACATCTCATGCTTTAGATGAAACCCAGTTAGTAAATTTCACTGGCTGAGTTCATTAGTACATTTTAGCAGCTCACATTTTAAGCATTATCATGGCGCCCAAGTATTTTACAAATATACAATGTCACAATGATTAGTATTACGAATATACACTCACTGGCCACTTTATTTGGTAGACCAACCAGCTCACAAGCAGGTAAAAAGGTCTACCAAATGAAGTGATCAGTGAATGTATTTGGTGTGATTAGATTTTTTCTTTCATCATTATTTTGTTATACAATTGTTGGTTCTATACCTGGCATGTTGCCCTCTGCTTTGCCACACTGGACCCACTTGCCGCCCTGGTACCTCCAGTGGTGCTGATCAGCCAACACCACATCCACATAGACGTTATAATGAGCTGAAGGGTCTAACGCGCTGATGTTGAAGCTTAAAAACGGGAACATCCTCCTGCAACAGGAAAGCACTTAGTCAATGTGTGGTCAATATTTAATTTATATACACCATTTATTACTCAAAGAGAAGATTTCAGCTGGAAAACTGTAGGAAACATAAACTACCCACGAGCGGACTATATACGATTTTCCTGCAGTTTAGTTAAGACATGAAAGATCAAATACTATATCATATTGTTGCTAATGTTGCATCCCATTCATGCTTTTTATTGTTACCACATCAAAAAATATAGTTGAATATTTTCAGTTTGTTTAGCCAGCCCAGCCGAAGAACCAATAGCAGAGGTTGTGGCGTTGGGGGCAGGGTGACAGGGTGACAGGGCGCAGGTGAATATTTAATACTTGTCTTAATAAATGATGTCCCAGCAGTGTATCCTGATTGGAGCGTTACATGTTGGACTTATTTTGATCACATTTGCCTTCAGTGAGAAGAGGTAAAAAGGAGGTCAGCTTGTCCTGAGGGAGCTCAGCTGGGAGGCACAAGAGTTCAACACAGACACTAGACATAGATACTAGCCCAGTGCTACACAAGCCACAAGCCCAGTATAAATACAGGGATAGTCTGGAGTGTGGCATACATTTATTAGAGGCTATAGTTTCAAAATGAATGTATGAGTTGACAGCTAATGGTAGCCTATAATTCAATGGTTTCCAAAAGTGGATCGCAAGGAAGTTCAGCATAGTTTCAATGTTCAGATTGTTCATTAATTATGGGTGGTCTGGTGCCTATTCCAGCCAGTGTTAGGCGGGAACACCCTGGACAATGGTTTTTCCAGCTTATTTGAAGTTTGAACATGATTTTAATAACATGGGAAAATGGTTCAAATGCATGTTATAAGCAAATGTATGCCACATTTTCCAGGAACATTTAATCCATAAACGCAGTCCTATACAACACACGTGAACTTGTGTTGAACTATAGATCTATATGAAGCCATAATAAATCAGGGCAATGTGTTTAGCATTTGATCCTACTGTTTTACCCTCATCCCAAAAGCACCTGAGGCTATGAGGCATTTGACTGGAAACGTTGGTCATGGGAAAACCACTGCCCATTCAAAACAGCACAAAAACACAAACGAGGGGTTGGTAAAAGAAAAATCTTCTAATTGGGTTTTCAAAAAAACGTCAACGATCAGATCATTATCTTTTCAAAAGATCTCATGTGTTCAACAGCTTTGCCAACAAACATGCAACGTTGCAATCTCAAGGGAAACTGTATACAGCAACTAGGTATGTATATGTAACAGCTTTTCACACTTTAGTGCAGATAAAAAACAAAGATAATTTTTGACATTTGCAGGATAGTTTTTTTCTGCCTTTCTCGAGTGGGCCATATTAATGCGACAGTAATAATAATGGGGATTTTTTTTTTTTTTTGCTCCTGGACAAACGCTAAGGTTAAAATAATGTTTAGTGATGCCCTTAATCCTTCTCAACCCATCTCATTTTGGATTCAGTGAGTTTCCCCTGAAGCCCTGTGGTCATTTAGGGTTAAACAAGTGAGGTGTTTAAAGAGGCTAACCCTAACATGCTAAAAACACACCTGCGGGGTCTGTCCTGGCCAATGAGAGTTTGTGAATTTAGTTTGTGAGATTCTAATATGGATTTCATTAACCCAAAACCAGAATAATAGCTATGCCAACTGAGCCTTTAACATTACTGAACTGAAGATTTTAACCAATATTATTTCAAATGGATGCATAAGCTATAAACATATGCATCATGACAACTCACAGCATCAATAAGGTAGGTTTGTATAGGCTTGATAAAAAAAAACATAAATAGGCTCATGACTCCCTCTAGTGGCTCAACGCGAACTCCCCACAGAAAACATAAGCATTCCTTTGACATTTCATGAAATTTCATAAGAATGCCTATGACGAAAAGACATAATAGTGTATTCCCGAGTCAACATGCTGCCATGTAAGACAAAACCCTGTCCTGAACGCTCCCAGTTGGGTCTTTGGGCTACATGGCAAGTCTGGTTTAACAATCAATCATAGTTCTCTCCGTGAAACACAATCACGGCTGCAGCTCTTAAGTGGCTCGCTAAGAACAGGTGAAAAGGCTCTTCTTCCCTCTTTAATACTGTACAAGTGAAAGCAAAAACTAGGCCGTGCACTCATAGGCATAGTATGAATGAACCGGCGCACTTATGCTTTCTGGGTGGAAAACATGAACAGATAGTTCAGTTATCTATTCAATAACAGCAGATTTGGTGAAATGCAGAGGAAACAGAGAAATGCTTTTTTTATAATAAGAAATTATAACTTTGTTGAGGGGAAAGCAATGAAAATGTGTGTGGGAGGCTGATCGAGATATACAGAAAAGACACTAGCTAGCGTGCACTTACAAGCAAACTAGTGGTTATAGTGGTGGAGATATGCAATACAGTAGCTCTACAGCAGTTGACACTTGATGTGAGCCACAAGATTGTAATATAGAGCTAAAACATAGATAACGGGTGCAGGCAAAAGATAGATAATAATAATCTGAATGAAAAATGAATAATCAAGGTACTGGGTATTGCAAGATTCTAGGTTCAGATAGTCATTTTTAGACTGCCAGTGTAGCATATACTATAGACAAAATACCTTAAAAAGACCTGTGTGGTGAGCAGGGTACTTCAGAGACTGATCTGGTGGTGGTGACATTTGAAATACCAAAATATAGTGTGTGGTGAGGGCAGACACAAGCTGACACAGACAGACCAATAGGAGTACCAATGGAGAGTGTTATTATAGTTGCACCGTACTGAAAGAAGAACCTAAATGTATTGTGGGACATATGTTATTGGGCATGCATTGTAAAATACCACCCACCTTGATTTTTTACATTTATCTCAACTTGGTTTTCAATTTTATTTTTTAAATATACTAGTCCCATAAGAAGGAATATGCCAAAAGTGAGATTTCTGTCAGGAGAGTCACTAACGACCCACACAGAAGGTGAAGGGCAGGTAAGGGGGCTGTAGGGGTCCTTATTAGAAGTTTGCCTAGACATGACTAGAGTGGTCATAGCGGAGTCTCTTGTATTTCAGGCTGAGCATACAAAATAAAAGGAAGAACGCATAACCTCTCTCCAGTCTCTTTATCTGACCACAAGTGTTACAGTATTATTGCAATGATATTTTTTATTATTAAACTTAAAATAACGAGTGTAAATTCTGGTTCGCGTTCAATTTAATCCTACTTTAGTCTTGGTTTAGCCTTGATTTGATCCTGGTTTAGCCCTGGTTTTGTTCTGTTCAGTCCCAATTGTGTCTTCTTTTTCTGCTTAAATTCACATGTATTACTTCAGTTAAAGTGTCAAATGTCAAAAAGCATATCCCAATATTGTTAGTCATATCGTTAATGTTATACTCAACATGCACTTGCTGGTCGTAGCGTGTCTAGGGGACGAGGCACTAAAGATATAGAGGTATAACTTTTCTACATGAGCAAGCAGCTGATTGGAGCAGACAGCAGTTCAGGTCCAGTTTTTGTCACCGAGCGAACGCCTGATCATCTGTGATAAAAACTTGCCACTCTCCAGCTGCTGCCGGATACCAGTGTTTTGATAACACAATTTTAGACACTTTATGTTTACCCAGGATGGATCTCAGTTTTAGCAGCGACACTTAATTCATAGCAACATCAGAATTACCCAGAAACCAACTGTTTGTACAATAATATTTGTCAAATTGGATTGATAAAGGAAATTGTGTGGAAAATAAATCTGATCTTATTTTTTCCTCATTTTTTTTTTTGCCTGGTTGAGTTCTGGTTTAGTCTTTGATACGTTGTGCTTAACTTGATGTCTTGAGCCACACACAAACTGACTGCTCAAATTTAATTGCACTTCTTGACACACAAACATAGCAATAAAAATCACAAAAATGTACCTCGTTATCGCCAATCAACATTATTAAGTACGATAACTGTGGTTCTCTAGACCACTGTACGTAATGATGTATTTATTAGGTTATTTACATGACGAAGAGGAAGAACTGGTCAGAAATGACATTACTTTCTGTGAAAAGCGGTGAAGGCATACGCACAGCTGAACAGGAAGTAACAAGTCATACTGTCAAACTCCTCAAAATAGTTGCAGTTCTGCTTTCATCGAGTACATACTGAAAAGACCAGATATTCTTCTCATCTTCTCTATTTCTGCTCAAATATTGTTCCAAAAGTGGAATAAGAAGTTTTTTTTTAATCCAGCTTAACTTTCATTTGAGATCATTTTGTTTTGTGACAAGGTGCGTAACCAAACTCCACACGCCTACTACAATTTCTTTTTGACAAATGGCATATAGCTGGAAATAACCTCCCTATTAGATATTAATAATTGTGGTATAAATGATAAATTATTATAATATAAAAGCCCAATGAAATTAGTGATATAAAATGTATATATAGTTGCTTTGTTGCTAAAAGACCTCTATTAAATCATTACATTATTTGACATTTCAATGACTAATTGCACAGATTCAGTGAACCAGTGAGAGATCATAAGCATAACTTCTCAGTTTCAAAAGTGAAATGTTTTCTTCGAAGTCAAAAGGTCAATTATATAGTAACACTAAATTGAAGGAGTGCAATGCATTTGTATAATTGACAGTTGGGTATATACAGGCACATATTGAAATCTGCCATGTTGAGTCACACCTAACCTTTATACAGACAAAGTGGGTAGGTCTATATGAACCAATCTAATTTGTCTCTGTCTAGACAAACAGTTGAGCGCCACATTGAGGATAAACTTTGCCTCGGTGCATGCACAGTCTTAAAAAGGCTCTCTGTCTGTCTACAACTGGTCTGATCAAAATAAGGCGAAGTAGAGATGCATACAGTAGCTGCAGCAGAGGTCTGGCGTGGCTTGGCTCACGATTTCAAAGCTCAGGTGCGCAAAAAACATCTAAGACATCTGTACACCCATCGTCTACCGGCACACAACGCTGAAGAAGTAAAAAAAGTGAAAGAAATCTAGCCTTGACTTCCTGCACTTCAAAGCCGCCTCACCTCACCCCGGCCATCTAAGGGCTCTAGTTTGACCCTTTCTTTATAGAATCTCTCTCACCGTTCCAGATTCAGGTTTTGATTAACATTGCACTGCTTTTCCCCTCATGAAACTACTGCAAAAATGGCTATATGTGCAAACTGAAAATATATTTTTAAGGCACACTGTTTAGTAAAAACAAACAAACAAACAAACAAAAAAACATGCTTGTCCTACCCTAACATAAATGCATGCAATAGCCTATACTTCCTTATATATATTTTTATTTCTTATAGATTAGTATATCTATATATTTTTGCTTAAACGGTTGTATTTACAGTTTTTTTGCCTATTCATATTTCATATAATATTATTTTCCTGTTTTGTTAGTGGTTTATCATTTGGTTCGCAACCCAGTATGACCAAGCATTTTCCCTTCTGGGTCAATAAAGTTTATCTGAGTCTCTATGTTGTTCGTTTGGCCCATATATCGTACGTAAAAAGAGGCTTGTTTTTTTATTTGAAGGATGTGAAAATTCAGAAACACGGTCTGTGGTTTTGCTCAACACGAAATTCATGCTTTTATTTTGCAGGTGGAAGGATGACACCTCTGCTGCAGTTCAGTCGTTTGTCATTATTGCGGGTGACTTTTTGGTTGTTAATGTGATGAGTTTTGCACATGTTTCTTTTTGGGGTTTTTTGCAGTGCGTTTGGATGTGGTGGGCCAGGCTTGAAATCCAGTATTCCGAAAATCTGACTAGGCCTGTAAAGAACATTGCTGGGTTGCAGGTTCTAGAATGTCATGATATCACAACCTCAGACGGGGGGGCAGGATTCTGTATTAACTATATGGGATTTTTACGAGAAATACCCCCCAAAAAATCCACAAATGTTGAATCTCATCATTTTGTAGTGACAAGGACCATTACCCTATATCTGTCCATCCACACACAAAATCTGCAGATTGACAAGTAATTTTTCTGCCCCCCATCTCCCATTATAATGTATAGGGCTATAGAATGTTGTGATGTGCACCTGCAAACCATCAGCAATCGCCTACATATCATAAAAGAAACTCCAAAAGTGCCAATAACTTACAATTAAAAAAAATCATGAATGAACTTTTGCAAATGATATAAACCCTGATATGCATGAAGTTTTACCTCAGACGGGGTATTGCTATGCGGGTGCTGTTGAAGTCAATTCGCGTCAATGGACATATCAGTGTCCTATAATGTGACAGCGCGCTTGTATTTGGGCACAGATCCGCGCCATGAGAAACCTATGGCCTGAAACCTTCTGTCAAACACAAGTGTGGCGTATTAGTGAATTAATCCCCATCGACGTGGCGCGGGCGTAATGCTCAGTGACCCACGCGCAGGGCCCCGGCAGCGGCGTCTCTTTCTTCCACCTCCCTGCTTTTTTTTTCTCCCGGGATCTTATAGGGCGCATGAAACCTGTGTCTCCCCGGTGTTATCAATATTTAAGCATGCGGCTCTGTGTTTAAAACAGGGTCGAAAGTGGTTGTTTTTAGAGAAAGTCTTGTAAAGGTTCGAGAAAATGCGGTGGGTTTTAATTTCATGCAAAAAAAAAAAATATATATATATATATATATATATATATATATATATATATATACTTAATTATTTGGCGATGCCTACTCACATTTTTATTTAATATCGTTGTAATGAAATTAAGCACACAATTTCCAGGTAACATAAAATGTCAGAACACCCACATAACGCGTAACGAAACTGTGTTGGCTACCTCGGGCTCACATATGGTATATTTGTCTAAACTTGGACCACAGAATGATTTAATCAAATACCAGATCGAAGAGATACGAAATGGGTTCATGATTACGGAGGAACCTTGACTGTATTTGATGAAGAAGCAGATATGAACGCCCTACGTGGTGAATAACAACGCATGGAATCATGTCAAATTCAAAAGGCCAAAAGGGACTGCCATAAACACTTAAACACACATTAAACTTGGGGCCGGTGGTGGGAGGTGAGCTGTGGTTGTAGAAGTGAACAGAGACGTCAAGCAGAGGCGTCAAAACCTTACGGCTCAGACATCAACAGCCCAGATGTGGATTTTTGACAATTGTGTTCTTGAGCGCTCTTATGTCACAAAATACTAAAATGAATAATACAATTAGCCTAATTCTCTGTAAAATATTATGAAAAAAAAGATATAGGCATGTATATATATAAAATTGCACAGTGTTATTAAGTTGCGTGTCTAAGCAAATGAACTAAGAATTTTGAGGCCCTTATTTTAAAAAAAACACTCGTAATCTATGCATAAAATCAATGTTAAATCACCGTGACGATGAACCACAAGGGACCTCGACATAATAAAACATGGTGCATTTGGTGTGCCCGCGGAGCCTCTACTGTGGGTCACAAATGATCTTTCTTTGGTTAAATTTGTGCCACTTGTGCTTATCGTTTAATAGCCTAAATCCTCAATGGAAAACAATTAAATTTAGCCCACATTACATTACTTGTATCTGCCTCTTACCTGCCCTGTTTGGTGATAATCATCTCGGTCTGAAACTTGTGAAACTTTGCCCACAGTGGGTAGTTATTGAGAAGCGCCTGCGTCTTTCCGCAGACCTGAAGCCCAGGTAGAGGGTAGAGTGGCGGCCGCTGGTAGCCGTGCTGAAAGCCCGCGGAATAACTTTCAGGAGATGACGGGTGGTACACGTCTTTGCCACCCGCTGAATAGCCCTCTCCTGGCTGCGGTGCGGGGATGAATCCCTGCGTGTGTCCGGTTATCCCACTTCTCCGCACCTCACCGTACGGACAGCTGCTCAGGGGTTGTGCGTAAAACCGGGCGTGCTGCCCCCCGTAGCCACCCACTGTCTGCTCTGAGTGAAAGGGCAAAGTCATAGCGTCCTGCCCGCCCTGAACACCGTCCGTGTAGTAAAAGCGCGCGTCCTGAATGCCCATTTTAAAGTCACTAAGGTCCTTCCCGCCGCGGTGCAGGTGAATGTCAGCAGGACTCTTCCCAAAAGTTTGTGTTTCAGTCCCATTCAACATACTGAGGTAGAGGTTCCCGCCTATGCCGCCCATTTGCCTCTTCGCCTTACCTCAGTCACTAATGGCATAAGTCTCGTCCAGTTCTGACTCAGAGAAGGACTTCTGGGTCACTACAAACGCCTCGTTGTAATGGACATATCCCGGTTTCCAAAGTCTTCAATTCAAATCAAGCACACGTGAGAAGTCCGCGTGTTATTTCCTCTCCACAGAGTTCTGAGACAGCAATAAGTCCAACACATGTCCCCTTGAGTGATATATACATTTGTGCGTGGTGATATTTTGGAGGTGTGTCCGCGCGGCTGTGCAGCGCAGCGATAGGCTCCACGTGTGACAGGCAGAGACAACCCCTGGTTCATCTCTGCCTCAGCCTGAAGACATACATGCAGTACAGGGTTTTTGACAAAATGAACTAACTGTTCTTTAATAAAGGACGAAGCATTTAAAATATACAAATGCAAAAAAAGCACAAAATTAAAAATAAGAAAATTGCTGATCAGACTGAATCTCTGGAGTCACCAGGTTTTGTGGCTGTGCGCAATTTGAAATTAGAGTTAAAGTGTAATGCTTATAACGGGCTTAACAGAATTATAAAAGTAAATCTATAGCCTAATTTAATTAGCCTATACACTTTTCCGCACATACAAATGCACGTATAGGCTACCAGTGAACTAGTCCAATATCTTAGTAACACATGTTTGTCTCCAGTTAAAGATAAGCTGTTTATGAAAATGTGCCTGAAAATGTTCTTAAAGTTTCTCAAAATGACTTTTCAGTTTCATATTAATGAAAGAGTTGTGACTATTCTGCTTCATTATTAAACACCTGGGGGTAAGAAAATTGGACTTGAACACAAAGAGTTTTGAAATTGCTAATCTCTTTTACAAAAATCACAGGTTCTGATTTTGAAAAGCTTTGCAGATGTGATTGTAACTCACTCTGTGGTTATGTTCATAAGGCACATAATCCCCCTTAAAAATGCCAAACAAAGTTTCATTTTTAGTAAATAATGTGTATGCTCACTTTCATAAGAACGGTCATTGTAAAAGCTGCCATCCTTATTTGGTACAGAGTTCATCTCAACTCATTAAGGCCTTTTAGTTTGTTTGGTTTGTCACTGGCCGCCTGAACAAGGCAGAGATGTAAGAGATAGCCCTCTGGTATTAATACATGTGTCGGAAACATACACACACAAACACACTTACAATAATGCCTAAAATCCCCCCGGTGCAGGTATGACACGTTTATACCCCTACCACATTGTCACTGCCCTAATCTCATTTCCTGTATCTCTCGTAGCAAGGTGAGCTCACAAGGGCAGCGGCTGAAGTCATCAGAGTTGACACTATAGTTGTGAGAGCGGCCACAGTGAGCCTGGCCTGACCCTTCGAGCTGCAGTCGCAACTTAGTACACACATTCACCCCCCCGAGCCCCTGGGACATCACCTTTGAGAGGCACAATCCACTTTCATTTGGTCCTATATAGTGTCATTAGCAGGTCACACATGAACAGGGGTGTAACTGGGAGATGAGGGGCCCAAGCACATCTTTTCAATGTGGGCCCCAAATGTTATGTTGTTACTAAATTGTAGATGAGGTTAAGTAGCAGCTTAAAAATCATCTACGAATCGGAGCTTCTTCAGCAGAAAGAAAGTAACAGCTCCATTTGACAAGAGCTTGAAGGTCAACACTAGAGGCTCAAATAGATTATGAAAAATCAAACCATCTCCTCCTGCTGCAGCCTGCATTGTGAGTAAGTCAATCTGAGTATGACCCTGGGTTATAAATAGTGGATTGTAATCTTCCACATATTCAAAGACACAGGCAGAGAGCTCCACACTGCAACTGGACCCTGATGTAAAATCTTGATGGTCGTAAGAGAATGTAGTTAAAGCGTCTTGTATACAGCTCCTGTGGGCCCCCGGATTTAGACGTGGTAGACGGATACTTCAGCAGATGTCTTAGCCTATCTTCATTATCGCCAACAGACTATCACTTAATTAAGAGTTCATCTTGACACAAAAAGTTCAATCAGTTCAAATAAGACATTCATATAGACCGCACGGCAATATTTCACACGTGAACATCTCATGAACAAAAAACATCAGAAACCGTGTGATCATGTTAGACCCAGAGTACAAGTGCAGTCAGTTACCTTGACTTTTATAGTGTATAGTTGACTGTCCAGTTTAGTTGCAGGGACATAGAGGCACACACAGACAGACTATTCACACTCACGTTCATTCACCGGGGCAGTTTTTCATTAAAAATCAATTTCTTACATTTCTAAGAGTAATGTTAACTATTCAAATTTTACAGTGCACCTTTCCAAGCTCACAGCAGGTAGCTTAAAACTCAAACGACCACTATGTTCACTATGTCAAACTTATATATGCGTGTTTGGGAGATTTCACACATTTTTTAGAGTTTCAACAAACACTTAAAAACATGCATAGTACTATATTACGTGTTGTACCCACTTGCCAATGTTTTATGGTTTTCAGGGTTCCGCAGACGCATTCCCCCTGCACCATAAATATGGTCTTGTCTTGACATTGCTCCGATGTGGGTGGGCATGTCGGGCCTGTCACAGAGTTCACAAATCACAGTGGAGAGTACAGGCTGAACTGCAGTTTTCATTTCACGTGAACCCTAACATGAGCCAGGCCGTTTAAAAATATGACATTATCATCACGTACAAGACACTTTTATTAGAGATATCACTCAACAAGTAGCAGATTTAGAAGGTGAAATTCTTATGTTTATAGGGTGAATTATTGATGGTTAAATGTGGTGATCTTATGTGGCACAAGGTAATTCTGCAAAATATTGAATGAACATGAATTTAATTAAATATTGTCTGACCAATATGGCTGGTGACATCTGGGTATTTAGTATTATAAAAAAGATACAATGCTCTACACTTATTAGTTATAACTGGGACCATATAAAAATAATTTACAATATTTAGTGGCTCTAGTAAAGATTTTAGCAGGTGTTTGGCAGCAGTGCAGAGCAGCACTGAGGTGGTTTGTGACTAAACTGGAGCCTATTCTCCACAATGAGGATGCTTCATGTTGGAGGCATAGATTCATAATTAACACAGCATATGTTTATTCAAATCTCAACACCACGGGTGTGTGAAAAAAGGGGAGAGGAGGCACCACCCGCAGAGACTGTGAACAGTGGGACGGTGAAAGTGCAGAAAATGGTAAATGAAGAGGTCCTGTGAACTCCGAGAGTGATTTAGTCCTGGTTTAATTTACTGAAGAGCTGGTTTAATCCTGGCTAAATCCTGCTTTAACCCTAGAATGGCTTAGACCCACATTAGTCCTTGTTTAGTTCCGGTTTAATCCTGATTTAGACTTCTGCCTTTGTAATTTTGTTTGAGCATAGGCCAAAAGATCCACCGCCTTGGGAGGGTGAATAAAGGGTGGAAAAGGGGCAAATGAAAAGGTCCTGTGCACTCCAAGAGTGAGACCAAGACATTGCACTTAGAGGAACTGGCCCTCGATAGCGCTTGAACCCTTCGCTGATTTGCAAATGTATTCCTCAGCAACCCCAGAAACAAACAAGCTGCTACTTCCTTTAAACTATAATTAGCTGGTAATCAATGCTGGGTGAGTTTCTGTCCCAGCCGACAGTCTGTCCCATCCATAGTGGGGCAATACTAGACCCCTCTTTAGCTGTAACTTCTTTAAATCTGTAACATGACAATTCAACATGAGAGCTAGAAGATGTTCATAACCTAATCATAGAGTATACACAGAGTTAAACATGTCATGGTTAAATCCTGGTTTTGGCGTGTGTGGTTTCTGTGTCCTTATTGTTGCATGTGCTGCTGCAAAAGTGACAGGTTTAAGTCTTAGTATGTTTTTATTCAAATCACTGAAGGCACTTGTGCTATTCTGACCCTCAAGGCACTTGTCACTTTCTCCTGAGCTTGTTTAGGAGGAGTGTGTGTGTGCGTGCGTGTACATGTGTGTCAGCATGTGTGGTGTTATGGTGTAAGACTGATGGGACAGTGTGCACTCTCTGGTTGGCCTATGAACCTTTGTTAACCCCCATAAACATAAACAGGATGTCTGTAAGCAGCGGTCATAGGCATCTTTTTTATTATGAAATATTGATATTCTTTTAGATACTGGATTAAGAGTATTGAAATGCACTTTATGTAAATTAACATAACCAACAAAAGGGACAGATTAGTTAGCGCTCTAGAACCTTTGGAAGGGTTAAATCTCCCAGCTTGCCAACGTAGATATTTTGGGGGGAGTCTGCATGTTCTTATTGTGTTATTGTGAGCTCTCCCACTGTCCAAAAAGCCACATGTGACAGTTAATGGTTGTCTGTTAGTGTGCATGTCTCTGTGTCAGCCCTGTAAATACCTTGTCAGCCAGCAGACCAATAGAATGTTCAAAATTTCAGAATGGTGGCGACAGGAGTGAGTTAACTTTTCAAAAAACATAGGGTGGGGATAGAATAATTCTGAGCACATTTCTGTAAGGACTTAATTAAATTAACATACAATGTGAGGTACATTCATTAATGTTTCCTAACCAGGCTCTGACATCACCTACATGTAGCAGAGTGCTTTTCATTTGCAATATATTGTGGATAATGCTAATTTCTCCATTGAAAATGTATTATGTTCTTGCCTCCAGGTGCCTCCATTCCAGAATTTAGAACTTCCTGTTTACAAACGTAAACACCTTCTAACAGAATAAGATAGAGAACATAATGCTGACATTGTTTATTAAGATGTATGGTAATAATAAAATATTGAATACACTCCTAAACATGTAACTATACTTATACACTATACAGAGACTGTGGACTGTGGAGTGGTAGAGCTAACTCTAAAATAAACTGGGATGTGGCCCGCTGGCTTGTGTTACTTTCAGACCCTTCCTTAACCGTAATAGATGGTGCCCATGTAGGCTCATTCATGCTGGGCTGTGCATGTGGGGCTCGCAGATCCTTGGGAGGTCCCCCCACACATGAATACATACACACAACACTGGCAGCTTTATGTTACAGGGATAGACAGACAGAGCCGGGGCAAAGCAATGACGAAATCAGACAGCTGTGCATTCGCCTACATTCCTCCGGCTTGCTCCATGAATACAATTGGAACCGAAGCTTTCCAATCCCCCTAAAAGATTGTTGAGATTCACTTACAGGCCATGTACTGTACCTCCCAGAATGCACCTCTCTTCCCTGTCCCACTAAAAGCACATTTACACACATAGGCTAACCCCTTCCCACTGGCTGCATTAAGAAGTCATCACCCTTGTCAGGTTCAAGTTGACTCCAGTGCTACTGTGGGGTCAGGTGGTCTGCTGTCTACTGCTACTGTTTGGTGTTTGGTTACAGGCCAATCAAAGAGGCCTTTATTAAGTAAATGTAATAAGCAACAACTGCAGTGAAAAGATAAACTCCCTTCGCCCCAGAATTTAGTCTACGCTCAGATTCTGTTGTTTTCATTGACCACTATCCCACAGGGTGTCATTTCGATATAGTCCTGAAGTCTTTTCACATAGAAATAGGATTATGGTAGAAGGAATCTACACATTAGAATAGATACATGTACTAATACATACATACATACATTTTATATAGGTTTTACTTTATTTTATTATTATTTGTATTTATTTTTTACCTCATTGGTGAATTGGTAATAGAAATAATACATGTACATGAATACATTATTTTTAAATAATATATTATACAGTAAATATGGTTATTTCTTGTTTATTAAAAAATATAATAATTACTGGTTTCCACTGGGTTATAGGTTCCACTACACAGATTTGACAAAGGCACAGTGTTGAGTGAGCTGGGTTTATACCGGTGGCTGAACGTTCAGAGCCACTACAGGTACAGTAGCTGCTCCCTTTTGAATCCTATGGAAACTGTTATATTTCCTCATTGACTTATTGGGCCTGAGTTATCTTTGTCTAGCAGCTGTCACTTTGGAAAACTTTTGTCCTAAAGGCTAATTATGAGAACACAAATCCTGCTGGACGAGGTGTCAGGTGCAACCTTCAAGCCCAGGATTTCCACGTGTCCCTGTCACCTAACCATACAGACAAAAGTAAAAACCAGTTCAATTAATAATTCATATGAGACTGTAGCTTCAGAGCACCTCACTAAGTGTCTGTTGCACTGGTCTGAAGTGAGCCTTTTCTCAAACTGACAAATGAAAAATGACTGTATTATCCACAGTTATATTATGTTACAATGGCCACTGTGGGAATGTAAGTGAGCTCACACTTTTACTCAGTGAACAGTGAATTATGCCTCAAAACATTTGTTCCTCTCGTTTCCCACTAATGCCACAAGAATGAACATACTTGTTCTACAATATGTTGCTGGAAGATTTTTTCATAAAGTTTTATACAGATGGCAATGTCTATATTTACAGTGATATACTTTAATAGGGTGGTTACTGCACACAATACGTATATACAATTTTTAGTTTTAATGTTGTGAAAAGTAAATGAGATAATCTTAAATAATTATTACTCCTTTTGCAGTTTACAGAAGACAGGTCGTTATCCCAGCAATAATCAGAACACCTTAGCAATGGCCAGTTACAATGATTCTTTCATGGATGCATTTTCTATGGGCAATTTTAGGTCACAAATTTGGACAGTGGGTGGAGGGACATACAAACTCAGAGACACTGTAGCCAACCCAAGGCGGCAGTGGTGCAGTGGGTAGGCACTCGCCCTTCAACCAGAGGGTCGGTGGTTCGAGTCCCCGTCCAAGCACACGCTGTCGTTGTGTCCCTGGGCAAGACACTTAACCCACATCGCCTATGAATGAATGTGGTTGTGTGTGATTGGTGTTTGGTGGTGGTCGGAGGGGCTGTAGGTGCAAACTGGCAGCCACGCTTCCGACAGTGTGACTGGAGAGTGAATGAGTAATACAAAATATATATGTAAGCACTTTGAGAAAGCCTTGGGCATTGTAAAGCACAATATAATTCCAATCCATTATTATTATTATTACAAGGAAACCACCGTGCATCCTAGCTGAAGTATGAAGTTGTTTGTTCTTCTGACCATGCAGTGATCTCATTAACTCAAACTGCCCCTCAACTCTTTGAAAAAGCACTTCCCTGGAAGGTGCTGCAGATATCGACTGTTGAAGGAGATCTGATCTGAGCTGTATTAAAATAATCCTGCCTCCGCTCGCGTCCTACAAGCTCCATGCTGCGGGCTCTGATATTACAATCACTGTAATAAAGCCTGCATTGATTGAATGATTGGCACTTGGACACATGTGCAGTGAGTGACCTGAGCCTGGCTTTAGCCTCAGCACTGGACAAGGGTACAGTAAAGTGGAAAGTGCACTATAGGTTTGTGTGAGTTGACTTGGTTTAGACTCGATTTAGACCTGGTTTAGGTCTAAATAAATCCTGGTTTAGGTCTAAATAAATCCTGGTTTAAGTCTAGATATATCCTGGTTTAGGTCTAGATAAATCCTGGTTTAGGTCTACATACATCCTGGTTTGGCCACTTTACCCACCTCTGCTGTTTGGTCTGTTTCTTTTGCACTTGAGTTGGCATCTCTCTGTTATGTGTGTAATGTGAATGTGTGTATTTGTGTATACATGGCTTGAATGGCAGGAGGGAAAGGGGCACCGTGAGGGGTGGTCATAGAGCAGTGAAGGTTGGTGAGATCACAATTAGGTCTATAAATTGGATTTAAAGCCAGTACACAGAATTACTGAGGTTCAAACTGAATTTAGACTTGGTTTTGACCTGGTTTAATCCTGGTTTAGTCCTTCTTTAGTCCTGGTTCAGTTCTAGGTCTTGGACTGGTTTAAAACTTCTTTAGTGTTGTGGCTGTGTGAGTTTTGTTTGAACTTTTTGTCAAAAATATTGGAATAGTTCTTAATTAGGATATATTAAAATATATATAAAAGAAAATCCCTTCTCTCCGCTCTGCGACCTCAATGGTACATGGCTTTGAGCGGCGTTTCATCTGACAACAGCTCTGCCAAGCCAGAGCCACCAGCATCATCCAAGCCCCTATCAGTCCACTGCCATCTCTATCAATCATTATAAATCATTTATTTTTAGTGGGATGTGGCCTCTTGCCCTCCTCGCTGCCCTTTTGCCCCCTCCAGGCCACCGTACCCCTCAGCCCAGCACTAATGAGTGTCAATCTGCAGGCGCTGTGGCACTTTTACAGCACACACCTCCCCTCTGACAAACGCAGGGCTTCAGTCAACATGAATGAACACAAATAGACGGCAGCTAAAGTGACAGTCTGCCCACTGTCCTCCACCCCCTGCTCCTTTTCTCTAGAGCCTGTTTAAAAAGTTTCCTCCTCATCCAAAGCAAAAGTATTACTGTACCTCCTGTTGTCTGATTGCATGTAGGTGATGGACAAAGCCACAAATACAGGGGTTTCAATTTCTTTGTTGTTAACACTCATATTCACATCCCACTGTACAAAGGCATAATGTAATTTATTCAGTGGACAGAATCTGGTCTTTACATCTATCATAGTTGTTTATCTTTGTTGTGGTCGGGCTATTTAAAAAAAATCATGGTATTGCAAAATAAAACCCTGGTTATAGTCATTTTTTATAACTTTACTTAGACTTGATGTGTAGTCGTCAATTTTGACATTTTAGGCCAGTTTTCAGACTTTTTTTAATGTATGCAAATTTGCAAAAAAAAAGTAAATAATAATGAAATTAACCAAAATGTGTATGCAGATGGTAATCTACTAAGGAGGTTTTCCAATTACAAATTTTTACCACTTCAAATCTCCTACCAGGATGATTCAAACAAGTCTATCCTCAGCCTCAACTGTAGATGTTGAATTGTGATCGTCCTAAAGCCCTGGGCGTCCCAACCCCTCCCCCAGTCTCTAATTCATAATGATTCACAAATCGATGAATAGTAGAGCTGCAGTGACATCACAGTGTGTTTGTGTTACTGTTGTTTTCAATTAAGCCACGGGGTCAAGGTTCGGTCAGACCAAAAAAACAAACAAACGCTCTGCCTTTTGACTGTACCCACAAGTCAAGGCAAGATGTTTTCAAAAGTTACTGGTCATTAAGGATTTTCACTAGACACAGTTTAATAAATAATAATGAGTGCTTTTCTTGCCACTTAAAGCACATTACAATTATTATTCATTCACTCCACTGTCACACACAGATTGTGGTAAGCTATATCTATATTTATCCACAGTTGCCCAGTGGCAGACTGACATAGATGTGGCAACTATACCACACATATGGCCCCTCCGACCACCATCAAACACATTCTAACAGATTTTTATACAGCCAAGTTTGCAGATGTGTCTTACTTAAAAGCTGTATAAACCGTGTGGGAATCAAACTGCCAACATTCTGATTAGTGGGCAACTCACTCTTATACCACTGCCACCTTTGTACTGTGGAAAACCTGGCATGTGAAGAATAGGCCTTATTCATGTGTACTGCCTTTTTACAGTACGCATTATATCAGAATTTAAAGAGATGGTTGTGCCATTTGACAGCTCTGTTTGCTCCTGACATACTGTAGTCTCACATGTCTCAAATGTAGAGTGGTGTTTTCTAGTAACCACGGCCACGTCACAGGTCTATTCTGGAGGGTGGATGCGACAGCCGGCCAGCAACAGCACTGAAGGGAAGGAATGCCTGTCTGTCCCGGGACCGATCGCTGATGCAGTGGGAGGAAGTGGAGATGTGGCTCTCCTGTTTCACGTTTGATGGAAGAAAGACAGGAGAGAGCGAGAGGTGGGTGCTGATAACAGGACTTGACATTAAAGGGCCCCTACTATGCTAACTCAACTTTACTGAGCTTTTCACCCTGTTACAATGTTGTTTCTATTTCAAAGGGAGGGAAAAAGGGCTTCAAAAATACATGCAAAACAATCATCTTATGGCCACATTTTTGCTCAAGAGATTTTCAGAAGTTACTAGAATTTTTTTACTTGCCTCTAGTTTAACACATGAGTTCAAATTTTGGGATTCACAATTATTTTAACCACATTTGGCAAGATGACTAGTGTTAATGTCCTGCCGTGCTGATGATAGAGAGGAAGATGGAGTAAGTTAGTGAGAGAGTCATGGTGGCGGTGGTGGTAGAGCTGTTTGGGGGCAGGAGGAGGAGGAGGTGCTGAAGGCATTTGGTTTGGTGCCAGTGGAGCCAGCTTTTTGGCATGCCACATTCTTGGAGATCAACACCACGGTATTTCCTTTCAGCCCCCAGCACACGTCCGCTACACAGCAGACACTACCTTCGCTAAGGCACCCATTTATACTGCAAAACACAAGTAAAATGCAAACATATGGTCACAATGAAGAAGATGAGAGGGCAGATCTGAGGTGACATTACGCTCCAAATGCAATTTTCGAGACAGTCACAGCGATACTTCCTCATCTCTATACTGGGCCATTTGGGGAGTGCAGACAGAATTTACTGCACAGTATGTCTAGACGACTGAATTCTGTTGTTTTTGTGAAACTACAGCAAATATATGAAAAAAATGATGTCTGCTGCTCACTCTCCGACTGCTGGCTCACTATGGCCCACTATCTCCCTCCGATCTCGTCTGCGCTGCTCTGTCAAACAGAGGAGGAAGCCGGCCAAAACAATAGTGTGGTTAATCTGCGTTAATTGATCAATAATGCGTCAATAATTTTTTATTTAATATGTTAACGCTGAGAGCCCAATATATACAGTATATACTAAAACATAACAAATTTTTCAAAATACATTGCAGTTTTAACATGAATGCCTTTAAGTGTTCTGTATCTTCTATGTATTAGCCTGTGTTGTGTGTCCCTGTCAGCTGAGGTTAACCTGACGCTGAGTGGCCACACCTTGGGGCAGACTGGCCTCTCTCCTCATCAGCAGCATTAGGCCTAAGAGTGTGATGGCTCTGACCGCTGCCACAGGTCTACAATACTCTGAGCTGCTGGTGTGGACTCAAATATAATGTCATAAAAATACAAAGGCAGGTCCTAGGCTCACTTCCTGCCACAAGCGGCCCCCACTCGCCTCCTGTCAGAGAGTAAGTGGAGAGGGCAAAGATGGCACGTTGGGTAATTGGTTTTGGGCGTCATTAAGGACACTCTGTTAAAATGCCCCACGTCTCTGAGTCACAGCTAATGGACGAGATTGAAGGGATGAAGTGTCAGAAACTATTGAACAAACTTCTACAAAATCTCTGTATAAGAATTAAAAAATATCCTTTAGGCACAGCATTGTGGTATTTATAATTACATTTACTAGCAATGCTTTTTTCGCATTCATATTAATTCAAATGTTTTCAGTTCAAATGTGATCCAAGGAACAATTCAATATCTGCTTGTTAGCTCAAAAATAGCTCCGTTGACTGAAATTGCATGGCTGTTGGTGCTAGAATTGAACAATTTTTACATACAACCAAATTAACCATACAATTTACAGCGAGTTTACCATTACCACAGAGGTACACACCACCATGCCACATTGTAAGGCACGGGTCTACCAAATAAAATGGCCAGTGAGTGGCGTTTATATTGCCATTTCTCATGAGACATATTTGCCCCTGTTGTGTGTGAAGGCAGGCGGTCAGCAGTGGCAGCAGGTGCACCACAGGGAGGACCAACAGGTCAGAGCCACACCAGGAAGTGACCCGTACCTCTAAATGAAAACAATGAGAATGACTGGGTTTAGGATCCTTGAAAATATGAAGTGACAACGGCTGCCCTTTGTGTGGCTGACAGGGTACAGGGCTGACATAGTGCACCCTCTAGGGGTTGATCAGCCGGGATCAAATGCCAAAACTAGGTCAGGGTGAAGACAGAGGGGCACAGATATAGACGCTCTTCATATTTTTATAGGGCAACTTATATGGGTTTAGGTTTGTAGTGTTTTTTTCTTTAACATTTCAAATAAGAATCACACAGGTGGGAAGGTAGACAAAGACCAGGAAGTAAAGTGACCTGAATAAACTCATGAACTGGGCATGACAGTCACGCTACATGCTACTAAGGAAAGTAAGAACTGATTGTAAAATAGCAAACAAGCAGGGTCTTTTAGACTTCAAATCTCAGGCCACAATCAGATGAACAATAGATCTGATACCAACTCCAGCCGTGCCACTGTCCCTCCAGAGGAGCAGGGGTCTGACCAGTCCCATTGTATGAACCCTCCCTGTGGCCTATGTCATGAGCTGACCCTTACATTTAATTAATTAAAATTAACATGTGTCCCCTTGGCATTGACTTGTTACGTCAGGAGGAATCAGCTTTCGACTCGCACCACCCCCCGGGTACCAAGCCCTAACGAGGCACAGGACCCTAATTAGAAGACAGAAGAAGTTGAATGGGGGTGTAAGGGGCGACTTGAGAGAGAGGGTCGAAGCAGGGGGCACAGAGGGTCCTGCTGGGATGAACCTACCCCGGGGCAAAAGTGGTATTTATACATTGGCAGCCAAGACCAGAGATAGAGGTACAGTCTATGCCAGTGTTTTTCTTCATTGTGTCTTTGTTTTCACCCGCTCCCACACAGATGTCACTTGACAACAGGAAAGACCGCATGAGCAGGATGTGCAACAACAACAAATAAATGTAAATCTTTTTTTCTTGAAAATTAGACCATAGCTACATCTTTCTGAATTTCATAGACAAAGACAAAAATATTCATCCTCACTACAAAAGCAAAATTATTACGTACAACCTGATAAACATCATTGAACAGCACAAATTGACAGTATATTTAGCATTAACCAATTTATGTTTTTCATGTGTGTTGAGATGTATTGTAGAGATGCATGTGGTTTGAGTCTACCCCTGAAAGAATGGGCCATAGATGGGTTACAGTCAGGACTATAGTTAAGTACATACACCGGAACACATTTCCTACTTTGGCAATTTAGAGTGTAGATATTCAAGAATTGTAATTTGAAAGTTATAAAGCTATACATTGTATCTATTCATTTGGTAGGGGGGCTTTTTGCCTTTATTGGACATAGCAATTGACAAATGACAGGACATTATGGACTACTAGAGCGTGGAGAGACATGTCTGTTTGCTCTACTAACTGTTCTATACATAGCTCCAAAGCTCTAGATTTTTGGTTCAGTGTCATCTCCAGATCTCCTCCTGGGCTTCAGCTCGGTGTGGACAGATGCTGGTACTTGTTTGATGAGGAACCTGCCGATGATAGCAGACAGGATGTGGGCAGTGAGTCGGAGCTGATAGAATGAGAAGGACACTTATGGACTGGAGATGTTAAAGCTTCCTGAAAGTTGTATAAGAAACCTGAGCTTGAAGAGTTTAAAACATGTACTAGAGATCATGGGATGTAAACTCAGATCTTCTAAGTGCACCACAGTGATTTAGGTATGTTAGAGATATATTCTTGATATTACTTTAAAAATCAATGATAAACATTCAGAGCAAATAAACAATTTAACTGTCATGTTTGTGCATGTGTTGAAGTATGTGTGTCCGGCCGGCATCACTGTGAGGACCTCCTTGAGCCAGTCCTGGTGTCTGTCAGCTGGCAACAATTCTCAATATAAGCTCTCTAATTGCTCAGAAAATTACACTTAACAATGATCTTAGTTGACACGAGCTGACATTACGATGACACCACGATGCCTCTTGTTCCCCGGACTTCTCCGGACCGTCACCCTCCTCCTCGCTCCAACACCCTCCTAGGGATGTTGTGCCAGACCCCATTGACCAGAGCGTTGCCCCCGGTGACCGCCGTGTGCCCTCTGTTTGGTAAAGCTGTCCAAAGTAGGGATGTCACAAAGTTCAATCTGTGCTGGCATCGCTTTCTGCCACCCCCCATCTGTCAGCCAAACCGTTTGAACCATGATGTGTGTATCCGTGAGTTTATGCGTGATCTGTGGTGCATAGGAGCATACATGCATGTGGGTATATCTGTTTGTAAATATGAATGGTCTTCTTTGAATGTTGTGTGCTGGTTGATGCACAGTAGTGAGATTATGGACACTGAGACAGACAACCATACACTCTAACAGTCATTCACTATAGGGGGATTTTAGATTTGTCAATTCTCTTTACACATGCAGGTCTTTGGATGGTAGGAGGAAGCTGGAGTACACTGAGAGAACCCACTGTAACACAGGGAGCCTGAGGACCAAACCCACAAACACAATTAAGAGCACTATCGCCACTGCCACTCCCCTCATCTTCACCAATGTGCTATTACAGTATTATCAAAGAGAGCCAAAGAAAGACAATCTGTAATATAAAGAGTGTTAGCAATGACTCAATTTCACTTTGACTATACTAGTCACACAAACTTAGGAAAATCTGACTTTTGGGGGAAATTACAGAATACTCCTAAAACGCAATAGAACGATTACATTACATTACCTGGTTCTACTTACATGTTTTTATAATATGCTACATCACTGTGGCATTAACAATTTCTTTAAATTTCACTTTTTGTGACAAGTACATGTTGAAGCTTCCTTGACATGGCTAAAGCCTGTATGAGCATGTGCATGGTTGGTTTCATTTACAGAGGCCTGTGGGCAGGAATGTGTCACCTCTTTGTCTTGTCAGTGTTAATGTGAGCATGTCCAACCAGGCGTGTCACAGTTCAGAACCTGGCCCCGCCCACTTCCACCTCCATCGTCCTGTTATATCCACCCCAGAATCACCCCTTTGTGTGTGTGCCACCAGCATCATCAGCATTAAATACACTGTTGCCCTTCGGCATCACCTCTGGCCCATGCACTGACCTGTCCGTCATAGAGCAGAGGCTATGATGTTTCACCACCACATGCCTAGGGGGCGCTGCGAGGTGGCACAGACAATCAGCCCTGATCTCTGGGATAACAAGGAAACACACGGGCAGGGTCTGGGGGCTATAGGCTCATCACAGCCCTCTTTAACTATTGTTTTAACTTGTGGCATGACATTTTTTTTGATTGTGACACTTAACAAATACATTCAGGCTATAAGTGACTTTTAATCTATGTAGGCTATAAATGTGACAAAATATTTGTATTTATTTTGATGATAGCATAGTTTACTTTGGGATGTGAGGTAAATGCAATAATAGAGGCCTACTGTTATATCTTGATACCCAATTTATTATTCATTTATTGCACCTTGGCTCTGAAGACCTTTATGACAGTAACACATGCAGTAAGAGAAGGCAACCATATGTATCAAGCATTCATTATGTTAACCTCTCTATTATATATGACACAGCTATGTATAAAGTGCTCTGTACTTTTGTTTGTGAAACGGAACTGGAGGTTATGATATAAAAAAAGTGTTTGCTCACAGATATCCTACACACACACACACACACACACACACACACACATACACACATTTGAGGAGATTATACTTTTCAAACAATAATAGGGAGCAGCAAAAGAATGCCAAAATGGTTGAAACATGCTCTTTTCACAACTTTTGTTTTGCAATTTCAACAGACAAATTCAAGAATGTGACATTATCTTGCTTAAAGTTCAATATACGCCAATATCCTCTGATGTCAACTAGTCTCCTGACCACAACAGTGAATGTGGGAGGAACCACACAAACTGATATGGCCGGGGTTTCTCTGAGTTACTCAGTGGAAGTTCATGAGTCACAGCCTGAGTAAGTGACAGAGACCACTCAACACCTGATCCACACAGTCTCTCCTCTACACTGCACTATGATTAATATCCTTTAGTGCACTCATGTTTCCTGTTAGGGTCTTCCAGATAAAAAACACGACTTATTTCAATCATGGTATATGAAATATTATATAGCAAAAAAAGGCAGATGGAGCAACAGCTGAAAGCAATGGAAGATAAGAAAATGTATATACAGAAACCATGAACCAAAGGCAGGCTACACTCCAGACAATGGCCATATTCTTAGATATGCAAAAGAATTCTATGCAAGTTACTTAAGAAGAGGGAGGGAGGGGGGTCAATCAACTACCAATACAGGTAATTGAGATGTGCGTGAAATATGTAAGTTCCTCTTACTTTATGGCCTCTTTTAACATTAAGAAAAGTCTCTAGAACATCACTCCAGGACCCTTGGCTCTAGCTGTATGCCTCTTCTGTCAGTCTGAGCCTCCTCTCTGATAGAGGTGTGGCAGATTCAGAATCCTGTGCCTGTTGGTTGTTGTGGATGTGTGATGTGTTGTGACAGCGGGGGCCGGGGCTGGCGGGCGGTCACCATGCGCCACCATATTGCCAGGCTCCCCGGGGACCAAGGATCAGCGTGCCATCCTCGCCAAGAAGTGCTAATAGGCTCAACACGTCTTGCTTTCACACATTAAGCAAGCGAAGGGTGACATATCGGAGCTGTGATACTGCCGCCTGAAAGGGGGAAAAAGGCTGCCTGCTTGAATTGCCATGCGGTTCAAGCTAATGATGAAAAGTCCTCAAGCCCAAAATGCAGACAAGACATCTATCTATCTTTCTTGACACACACAATCAACACACCCGCCGCAGTTCTTTGCCATGTGGTTCAAGCTAAAATCCTCAAGCTTACAAATATGGCCAATGCATGACACAGATTGGAGTTTAAATAAATGAACACTCCAAAGCCTATACATCATTCTGTTTTATATCAAGGTATATGGAAAATGATTATAATAAAATGGTTGCCCTGCTCTAGCGAAGCATCACACATGTTTGCAGACAAAACATCTCTCCATCTTTCTTGACACCAACTGGAGACCAATACACTACTTCTCACCCCAGTTGGACTTCCATATTGTTGCTGACAATAAAGTTACAAGTGTTGAAGCCTTATCAACACTTTGGGGAGGAAAGTGTTCACGCCTGATGTGGCTGAGGTCAAGTGGGTTGCCCCGGGGCAGACTGCAACACCTTTTTGTCGGTAGTGGCGTGTTACCGGAACCACAGCTTGGATGCAGTCTGTTTGAACTGTGCATATTTGGCCACACCAGAGTATCTCCACACTATGGCACTTGTGACTCCCACTTTAGGCACCATATGCTGGAGTTGGCAGGTTCTCAAACACCTGCCTCTATGCATTTCCTTCACAGATGATTTAGGCGAAGGTGCTTGGAAGTACAATTGTTTATGTTGTTCATCTTTATCTTATGGGGTTGTGTTGCTGGTGTTTTAGTATTGATAGCAAAATCATTGAAAAAGTATAACTCAGAAAATGTGCTAAGGAATACATGATTATTGAATTTTGAAAGACTTCTCTACTATGTGAGATAACATGCATGTGTTTATTTGTATATATAGTTAGCTAGTGAATTCTTTATCATTTTAAGGGCTCTGTCTCTATAAAAACACATTTACCCCTGGACTAGAACATTCCGGGTTTTAGTTTCAGTCTGTGCAGTATGGGGCAGATATCTGGGCTGGCCTAGGTGCTTCTAGTTCTAAAACATTTTTTTGTAGTTTCTGTAGCATTGAAAGAGACTGTAATGTTTCAGATATGAGTCAGCCAGACTTTGTCTTGTGATACACCAGTGGCTGCCTATTCTTGATCAAATATTAAGGTGAATAGTGCATTGGCTGTGAAACCCAGTGGCTCTTCTGATAGCTGTATCTTATAGCACCACAGTTTTAATGTCCAACACTCATAATAAATAATGTGTCACAGACAAGAACATGGCCGACTTAAATGGCTACAGAGACATTGCATAATGCTAAATGTTTCATACATGTATATTCCCTATAAGGGAGTGTGGCACTAATGCAAAATCAGACAATTATACATGAAAATGTGTTGAATTATTGATGTAAGCTAGTGGCTCACCTCTGTGTCAACTCTGATGTCTATGGGATGACGACCACCGAGAAGGAACTGTGTCAAGCTCTGTTATCAACCAATGACAAGGACATACAAAGAAAAAAACAAGTAATTAGTTATTTTGTTCATTCTACAGAGATTAATAGTGTAATATCGTATAATGCTAAATGAGATCGTCCCCTTTGCACACTGTAAAAATTAGTCCATTTTGCAAATCATGTTTTGAGTTTGAAATATACCTACTAAGCACATAATTAAGCAAAATATTGTTGAGTTTTTGTAATTTAGTCAATATTGCAATTTAAAATGAATTACAGTGACAAAGGCCTACACCGCCAAAATATTTGATTACATTGATTATTACTATTATGATCATATTGATGATTATTAGTTATTGTTAAACTCGCTCATTAAACGCATTACATTTATTTTCTCTGTATAACCTTAAACCAGTCCATTTTTTCAGTCTTCCTACCTCGATCACTCACCTCTCTTCAACATAGTGCAGTAGTGACCCTCCCTTACACTATACGATCTCGTTCGCCCTTCTCTCTCCCCCTTCACCCCCGTGCCTTTGACGCCTCCTCTCCCACGGGCCATGCTCTGTTTGCTGAAGCGCTGCGAGGAGCTCGGTGCGTCCTGTTTGCCATCAATACGGGTGAGTTACAGAGGTCAGCGGTTCAAACACAGTTCAGCATCAAGCTCCCGACACGAGCCGTGGCCTTACCCCTCAACATCATGGCGTACTCCAGGGAGACTGAGCATCGCTGCCTTTGAGTAGCCTGTAGACTACTAATCAGAAAAATAGATTGTGAAGATTCGTTTGTGATTTTTTTTAAAGGACAGGCTATTATAGGCTACAAGGCTGGTATATTTTATTAATTTTTATCTTATTTTTTATATGGTTGCATGTTTAGTTTAGCCTACCTCTGGTTTAGCTCAAGTTAGCGCTATAGTCCCAGGCACATCATTCTTCGATCTGTGACCAGGCCTCGTGCCAAACAGGCTACACATCCATAGTCCATTTTTTACATTTTCAAATACAATTCCCTTCCACCAGTGTATACTTAGACAAGCATTTTACCTGAGAAGTGACACAGAGGTCATAGTGAGTTGGAGCGAGTGGAAGTGGGGCTCTGTGGTTTTTGTGGTTTATGTGGCCATCTAGTGGGCTTTGGCAAAACTTCCAACATGGAAACAGCAGAGGGCGAGGCAATGTGGGCGGATATGAAAGTCAAAGGAAATACATTTTAAAAATATGTAGCCTAATTAAATAACGTCTATAAAACAAGGGTAGGTCTGTAATTAGATGCTGGTGTAATTAATAGTTGGAGCATAATTTCCACCAACCTTCACAGAACAGGTTGCCCCATAAAGTCACCTGATAATGGGTACGAGAAGTTAAGAATGTCAGCAGTCCATCAAGAACAATATGGGTCTATAGGAAGAAATATTCAACAATCAGTATCAAAATAGTGAGCCCATGAATTCTAATAATGGTTTTGATGGTTCCCAAATGAGAAACGTCCATATATTTATTTTAAATTTCAGATCAGATGCATTTTTTCTAAACTATGTCAAAGTTTGTAACAAAAGTTGACCTGACTGAGATTTCTGGAAATGAAGTCTTGAAAACAGGCCCTTCTAGGAACTTAATTCATGCCTAGCCTGCTGTGTATTTGGGTGTCAGTAGTTGTTTTTGATGAGTTGAGAAAGAGCTTTTCATCACTTATTGACAAACTACATGTGGTTTTCTAGTGAACGCTGCTCTTAGTTTTACTGCTTGTCTACCAGAGCCTTGTGGTTTATGGGCCCGGATGGGAGGGTGCGTCTCTTTTTCCTGAGGTACCTTATGTGTGAGGTTAGCAACACACGGCATACATATAGAAAACATGAGTACAGAGCAAAACTTGGTGGTTAAGGGTTTTGAAGAAAAAATCAGCATCACGCCGTACCAGTGGAGTGTTGTGGTAGATTTATCTAAAAATTGTGTTTGAGTGCTCGACATCATATGGATATATCAGTGACTCCCAGGTTAATATTTTGAAGCAAACTTGATCATCAGAATAAAATGCAAATCCAAGTTAAATGTGAATTATAATCTGTAATGACTTGAGCTTCACAAATGACATATATGTATTGGGGTTTAATGTCACCATCGCTTTCATGTTTATGCTGTACTGAATGGATGGATGTTTTTGTATGTTTTACAGGGTCATGCAATAGCTCTTTAGATTGTGTAAGTAATTATAATTCTGTCTGTGTAATCTGTCTTTGTATTTCTCTATGCAAAACGTGCAGGTATTTAGTAATGAATATAGGTTCAGAGCCACATTTGAACTGGATCGATCCCATCTGAAGTATGTGAATAAAACAGAGATTACAATCAGGTGGAAGTTCCAGTATCTTTATTCAAATATTTACAGAACAATGGGGGAACAGCTTTATACACATATGTTTTTCTTTTATGTATGATTACTTGTTAAAACTGTTTGTTGACAGTGGCCAGTGCTGTGAACAGTTTATGTGCACTTCTCTTTACCCTGAACTAGAAATAACTCCTGGATGAAATTGTACAAAGTGGGTAGAGAAAGTCTGGTTTTCTGCTGAAAGAAAGAGCCTCCTGAGTTGAAATGGCAACGTGTCTCAGGTATTGGGAATTTTTTTGTGGTCATTTTCATTTTCAATTAGGATTTCTGAATGTGGGGCTCTCCTGAGTATAACAAAGTACACAACAATTGCTTTGAATTTCAATCATGTGGCCATAAAAAGTGCAACAGTATTTCTTTTCTGAACCTGAACAACAGTGGTGAGTGTGTGTGCACATATTTGCAGTGAAACCTAAAGGTGTTGGGTGTGGTCACTGCTGCTGTAGCGACTAAAAGCATCCATCTAAGCAATAACCACAACGTTAGGCTTCTACATTTAACATTAATACATGCTAGACGGGTCCCTTGCCACTTCAGAAGACAGGACATTTCTTCAACTTTGGTTTTAAACTAATGTACAATGGGAAGCAACTAGGCAGGATTCAAAGTGCTTCAGAAAAAGCCTAATTCTCATATTATGAGAAGTTTCAGCTTAGTTTATTGTTTTTTGGTACTGACTTAAATTCTAGCTCTTGAATTGAACTATCTATTACATTATTATTGTTATCGTGTCATATAGTAATATGGGTATCTGTGGTAAATTGTATATACATTGTGCTGGTCCCAAGCATGGATAGATGGAAAGCCAAATTAATATGCCACTACCACTTCACATAAAAAGGAATCCACAATAGAATTTTGAGCAGTATTAATAAAGTTTGGAAACACAGCTAATAGCTCGTACTAGCCGGATTACATTTTTAAGTCAGTTGGTTCATTTCTGATTTGGACTCATTTTGTTTTTACACTTTTATGCAAAAAATAGTTTTCGCAAATATGTCAAAAGCCAATACAATATTTCTCAAGACAAACTTTCCTTCTTCTTTAGCTCAATGCACTTGTGATTACAAAGTCAGTTTAGATGTTTAGACTCTTTGAAATGTCAGGCTTCACTCAAACTTAAAATAGACCTTCATCTTCAGAGGACACACTACTGCTAAACTTCAGGGTAGTACATGTATTTTGGTGCTATGATTTATATATAGTCACTCCAATTTGAAGTCATGGGATAAAATACACATTATTAGCAATAGCATTAGCCTCACACACTTGCAAACATTTGTCTGTACACAGCTTATATTTTACATAAAGTAATAAAAATACATACAGTGTAAAACAACTGGGAGTGTCAAGTGTAGGTGGACTTTTCAAGGGGACATATGCCTTTTTGTAACTTAAAAAATGCTATAATGTAAATGTCTTTTGTTTGGTAGTTGTTGCTTTCTCTCAACTAAAAATGTGGTTCATATCTTTTTAAGGCCCACTTTCCTTCGGTTGGCCACACCCACTTCAATACTACAGCCAATGTAAAGCAGTAGCCAGGTGGGGTTTCTTCACCTATCTTTGTAGAAAGGTAAACCCAAGTCTTTTCAGCTCTTGAGAAGGTCAGAGCATCAGCATACAAAATGACTCAAACATGCACGGATGAAACAAAACACAACTCCAACAATAAAACATGGTAGAAAACACTGTAGGCCCCCTTACACCTGGTCAAATATCTGAATGATTTGTCGTTTTACATGGACATTAAGTGAAACATTTGAAACTGAAAGCCTGAGAGTCACTGACATCACTGTAACTATTCAAAAAGAGACCCTACCAGAGAGGATTTGTGGTAAAAATGAACTCTAAAAGTACTTAGCTTGACCCTGCAGAACTAACATTACACACATCTACAGTGAAATAAAGCAATTGTGAGTCAGCTTTTTCCTTTTCTTTTTTTGTTGGGCGGTCTGGGCAGTCTTGACATCAAACTGTTTTTTTTTTTTTCGAAGGGCAGATATCCATAGGAAGACCAAGCATAATCCCAGTTATTGTCTTTGTACAGTAAGGTCCTTCAAATGTGCCTTTAGCATGATAATATTCAATACCCCTTTTATGTACAACAAGCATCTCTGGTGTGAAACATGTGCGTCAACACTTGCAAAAATATATCTTCATATTTTTTTGCCTCCAAAATTACAGATAAACAATATAAATAAATATTTTACAAGAAACAGAAGAAAACATTGTACAGGCTATGCTAACTTAAAGTGCTAAGATACTTTTTCAAACAGGGCGCAAGCATAAAGGTAAATTCTGCTAAAATGGTCTTTCTAGTTGCCCTGCCCTGCCCTGCCCCTGACTTATCTCAAAATGCATTTCACATTCTTCAAATGTCACAATAAGCTTCTGTAAGCTGCTGTAAAGTTTTATATGTGAGATGTTTTAGCGGAATGTTTTATTATTGTGTTACAAACCTATTCCTATTTGACAAAGAAGTAACAGGCATTGACAGGTAGTGTTTTTGAACCTTTGATTCAATAAAATTCAAAGTTTTAAAGGGATTATATGTAGTATTTTAAAACATTCAAAAGGCGTTATATTGTGTATAAAACTACTGTAGTTTTTAGAAATAACAGTCTTTTCTATGATCCATACTGTATGAGCCACTACTGTAAGTTGTCGTAAATGTTAGTGTTGAGAAATTAAATAATGTACACAACATATAATCCTTTTAAAACCTTTTTGCCTTTGAAATCGATAGGATAAGGAAATATAAAAGCCAGAAGTCCACTGTCCTGGCTCTTCTGCAAAATGTTATAAAGGTGAAACATAGAAAAGTGTAGCCTGTGTTAAAGCTTAGGTGTGACCTGTTCTCCCTGATCATTTAAACTTCAAAGCCACTAGATTGTTTGTCTATATTTTTCTACTTCATCATCAGCATACGTAGCTAACTCAAACACTGTGAAGCATAAAGAACACTATACCTGAAACCGCCCGTAACCACGCAACAATACTCAACATAACCAATGCAGACGTGCAAAAGCTGTCTCCATCACAAATTTAAGTCCAAGCATTCAAACCAAATAGAAAAAGCCCTGTGACAGTTTTCTATATCTTCAAATCACTGCAGATGTATTCCCATACATTTGACCTTGCCCAAATGGGTCGGGTATACGCCATAATCTCTTACATAATCTATAGGACATGACTGTGTGTGTGTGTGTGTGTGTGTTGTTGTTGCCATGGTGATCAGATCTTGCTGTTCTCCAGGTGGGAGTCTATGTGCTTGATGAGTGCGTCGTCCGGATAACCGACCGGGAAGATGAGCTGACATAGAGGGCAGCTGCGCATGTCGCTCTCTTCTGTCTCCATCCATAACTATAACACAAACATACACAAAAAAGACGCACACAAAAGGGTGGATTAAAGGTGTAGGCCGTAATTTTCTGAAATAAAAAAATGCTTTATCTGACCCTGTTCTGATAAAGTAGGCCAAAGTTGGTCTGTCATGATTTTACTTTAAGCCCTACCCTGGCTTCTACAGACAACATACTTTCAGATCGTCAATTTTAAGCGTTTTTTATTTTCAACTTTAGTTTTTATATTAGGAAATTCATGGACTACACCTTTTAACATGGGCTACTACACTTACTCAGTTCACTGTTTTAGAGATTGTATTACTCATGCAGTAGGAGGCTACAAAAGACAGTCATCACTTCACACTTGAACAACTGCCACAACACAAAATACACCTGACTAATTCTGTCCTGCCAAAAAGACAAACAGAGAAGATTGTTCATTTATGGGCTGCATACACTTGTAAAATGCAAGAATTGGTGCAACTTAAAAATCCTGAAAGACAAATTCAGTCTTTAAACCAGCACCGGACTGATCACTAACAAACACATCGCCACAATCAGAAATTCATACAAGTGGCAGAAGTGTCCAAGGTCCCAAGGACACAGCGGCGGAATAACCTTGACTGAACAACTATAAGGAGAAAAAATACCCAACATAACTGTCCTGTCTGGTTGAGCTGAAGTGCATTAGCAGAGAGTCTACTTGTAGGTATGAACTCAAAATCAGGCAAAATAGTATTATCATAGTATTTCTATTTTGTTTTACTTTTTCTTATTTTAAGAAACTTACAGACTACACCGTTAATATCTCATCCTTATATACACTTGAACACTCACGTTGATGGAGGGCCAGGACTGGGCATGCTCCGCAGACATATATCCCTGTGGATGGCAGCTGAGCGTGTTTGGCCTCTGCGGGATGGGGAAGGCAGAGCAGGAGACTGGACCTCTCATGGATCCGGGCCCCACCGTGGGACTGAGCACCCCAAGCGTCCGGGGCGGGCTGATGGGCTGAGTCCACTCCTCCTCGTCCTCCGATGATTGTGGAGGCTGGGGGGCCGGCGAGGAGGGGGGCGGGGGCTCGAAATGTAAGTGGGCCACCTCTGAGAGCGGGAAGGGCATCTCTCTGGAATGACGCAGCGAGCTCTCTCCCAGCGGCCCGTCGGCGAGTGGACTCTGGATGGGAGATGTGGGGCTCCGGAGCTGCAGTCCACTATGGGGCGAACCCAAAGATGGCTGTTTAGAGTAGCTATCAATATAGGGACGAGGTTTAGGCAGGGTGGACACAGGGTCTAAGGAAAATCTAGGCGGGCACTGGTAAGCAGAAGGGTCCGTGACTTCAGAGTAGCTCCGGCGGCCCTGGAAACTGGCGCGGAGGTGTTGAGAGGCGGGACGGCAGGAGTAGGAGGCGGGGCCACGGTCACTGATATCCAGCATGGGGGATCGGCGGTGCATGTCCGGGGAGAGGCGCTGAAGGACTGGAGAGCGTCTCTGTTGGAGGGGCGAGTGAGGCGGGACAGGGGAGTGGCGCTGGACGATGGGCGAGTGCCGCTGGGACACCGGGGAGTGGCGCTGGTGCTGGATGGGTGAGTGCCGGTGGACTGAGGAGCAACAACAACAAAAGTGTTAGAGGATAAAGCTAAATAAGGATCATTACTAAAGTTGGAACAGTTTGTAGGACAATTATGAGAATAGAGGTCGGTCCACTCTCTGTTCCACATGAAAAGTTAGATCAAGGGCAAAACACACAATTCTCCAAAGCAAAGGATTGTGGGCTCACACAAGCGCTAACATAGACCATGTGCACAATTTAAACAATTTACTTATTAACATGGATTATTGTGATTTATAATAAACATGCTGCATTGTACTTTTCTACTTAATTACATTTCCATTAAAATAAGAATAATAAAAATATTATTGGTGGCATTATTACTAATATATGATGAATCGGTTTGATTTCAGAATGAACAGCTGACACACAGTTACACATTAACTGAGAAAGTATATTAAGTGTCCACAGATCAATGCCAGAGTATTGTTACTGTACATCCTGTAACTGTCAATATTCTATTTCCAGTATATCCCAGGGAAAGCTTTATTCAATATTCTTTGTGTATTCAGTAAAATTCTGTGCAGAAATAATCATAATTATACTCACAATCACAACCATAATCATAATCTTAATCACAATGGATTGGATTTACATTGCGCTTTATAATGCCCAAGGCTTACATTTTGAGTCCGGTACATTATTCATTTACTCCACAGTCACACATGGTGGTGATAAGCTGGTGAGGCACACTGACTGCCAGTTTGTGTCTACGGCCTTTTCAACCCCAACCAAACAACAATCACACAACCACATTCATTCATAGGCAATGCGGGTTAAGTGTCTTGCCCAGGGACACAATGACAGTAGCGATCGGGCAGGAATTCGAAACCACGACCCTCTGGTTGCAGGGCACCTACCCACTGCGCCACATTAAACACATTTTATGCATTTCTGAATCATTAACATATTAATATTTCATTGTACATTACCTCAATTGAGAAAGTAAAGTGGTGTGTGTTTCGTGCAGTATTGAGTGAATGAATAATTGTGAGACTGTGAGACATGTGACTGTGTGGAATATATTTGGAGGAAGATGGTGTTTCTATATTTCAGTTCAGAACATGTTTTTGTATTATACTATCATTTTCTTTATAGTAAACAAAACAATTGCTGATACTTGCATTGTTAAACGTGGGACATATACATACCTGGACTGGCCTGCTCCTGAGAGGCCTTCCTCAGGATATCAGTCTGTTTGGAGCATAGTGTTTGAAGACGACTCAGCTCCTCTGTCAGCTCTGTGTAGGCCAGAGCCAAGTTTACCCTGAAAAAGACATTGGGTCATTACACTGAAAAAAGTAAGTACTTCATTCACACAAAAAATCTATCATTGTCTCAATTTACTTCAATAGATCAGACCAAACTAGGCCTGTGCTGTCATCCCCAACAGCAAGGTGTATATCGGCGAAACGCCTCTCAACTGGCCCCAACGGGCACCTTAATCAGACATTGTGTGATTTCTAAGGGTTTTTATATTGTTAACGAGCAATTACGAGGCCCCACCCCAAAACCATGACAAACAAGGGAAAGGTCTATTTGACTTTTTTGATTTGTCTGGATGTTTGTGAAAAATGCTTTTGCCAAATTTTGTAAAATTTCCTAAAACTACATTCTTCTTTCAGTCTATAGGGGGCGCTATAGAGGTAACTTCCATCATATTAGTCAGATGTGTTCAGGGCCAGGGGGTAATTAGGTATTTCAGGTTAGAGCCTAATCGGGCAAAGTATGTGCAAGTTAGAGGCTGTCAAATATACCTGACCTCAAAAAATTCAAACCAAAATGGCCGACTTCCTGTTTGTTGTAGGGTGGGGTCATAATAATATTTTATGTTGGGTACACTGTGGAGAATCACTGTACCAAGTTTCATTGCTCTCTGCCAAAGTAAGTGAGTCCAGGGTCCCATAGGGGTTTGCCTATGTACATTAAATATACAATCATCCATCCAAACTGATCCAGCAAAGACTTTTTGAGTTATTGCTTTCACACGTAGGATCTGAGGATGAGGGTGCGGACGCGGACCAACGGGATTCCATAATATCGTTGTTTCGCTGATCTAATAAGGCCCCTTTAAATGTGAAAATAATTGATTTGTTTACCATCCTCATCTTGGAGAAGTTCACTAAACCCTCTTCAGTGAAATTGGGTGTTCCCTCTTCGATGAAGGCCAGGTCGGTGAGGTACATGCCCAGATAGGGGACACATGGAGGGTTACAGCTGCATACACACAAACCATTAGTGTGATTTTCCAGTGAGATGTTTATGTAGGGATATTATTAGGGCCTTACTTTTTTAACGTCTCTCTGAGATTTTTGAACCTTCCTTCTGATGACACTGTCTTCTGCAGCCTGTCCATGAGCGCCTTTGTCTGAAAAAACAACATGGTATTTGACATTTACGTACTGTAGACCTCCAGACTAGGGCTCCAATTAGATTTTTGAAAAGAAAATCTAATTGCAATTTTTTGGGGCAAATATTGCGATTGTGTTTAGTTTTGAGATATTGTTTTTAAGAAGATGCAGTTCACCACACTTTTCTGGAAGCTTTAACACTTGAAGTAAGAGCTTAGTTTTGTAGTAAAGTATGTGGCTTGTAACGTTTGAAGAAGTCTAACCTGTTTGCAGACTTTGGCCCATGTCTTCTTCAGTCTGTAGATGGCGCTGCGGTTGAGGGCAGAGGTGATCTCCAGGACCCCGTTGTAGTTGTTGAGGCAGCGGCAGATATCAGCCACAGCTAACCACTTCTCTATGGAGCCGGCCCTGGAGCCCACGTCTGTATGAGCCATGATCTGAGAGGCCACCAGGTTACTCATCTGAAAACACACCAGATAGTTTAGACTTGTATGTAGTTATTAAGAATACATGTGCTAGGGAGGGTTTTGATTATGGCACACTTTTGACATGGTTTAGAGTTTATTTAGACTTGGTTAAGACTTCATTGGTAGTTCTAGTTCTTTAGACCTGGTTTATACCTTGTATAGTTCTAGTGCCTAGATTTAGACTTGGTTTAGAGTTAATTTAGACTTTTTTAGAACCTTTTTGGATTTAAGTTAATTCTAGTTCAGAGTCAAACCAGAGTTAGACCTGTTTTAGATAAAGTTCAATATACAATACAATATACATTACAATATAATATCACCATTTTATTAAGATCACAATTTTGATTTCATCACAATTTTAATTTACTTTGTATTTTTTGTTTTACACAGATGACTACGGCTTCATAAATTCAATGTACATCCAATCCAGTGTTCATCATATTACTTAATTTCCTTTTTTATTAATATGAACACTGCCATAGTAACAGTAAAAATGACGGTGAAGAGCAGAGCAGAAATTAATGCGCTGCAGATCATCATACCTCATATCACTATATCAGCCATTTCTAGACCTGGTTATACCTTGCGTAGTTCTAATTCAGACCAGACCCAATATCTAGCTTAATTCTGGTTTAGATTGCTAGTTTACTTCCAGATCTGAATCAGTTTAAACAACAAAGTTAAACAATGGCTCAAATCCACTCAAACCTGTGAACATTAGAGCAACATTAGCACAACTGTTGAACTGTAAATAGTCTGTATTGTGCTGTATATTTTTAATGCATGTGTCTTTGTCTCATTGTTTCTGTCTGTTTTGTCTTGGGGATCTGGTCTGCAAATCAACTTTGAGCTAGATGGCCTATGGACATTGCATCGGTTGCATGTGAAATTGTAACAATGCTTTTTGTTCTGTCCCTATCAAATAAACATATATATATATATT
>JAVQKC010155412.1:0-12351 GCA_036025475.1 Philypnodon macrostomus
CTATCTATCTATCTATCTATCTATCTATCTATCTATCTATCTATCTATCTATCTATCTATCTATCTATCTATCTATCTATCTATCTATCTATCTATCTATCTATCTATCTATCTAAGTGTTTTTGTTCCTATTGGCGTTTAACTGTTCTTCCCGTGAGATGTGTTATGTTCACGCTGACACAGTGTTGTTAACACTTTGAGAGTGGGTCTGGGTTAAGCATTGTTGCCTGAAACAGCAGCTCCTGTTCCAAGTTCCAATTTCTTACCTGTGTTACAATATAATTCATTAAGTAATGACTGGACAGAATAATGCTGTAATTGGTGCAGTTTTTTAGTAAAATTATCTTGAATGCTAAACAAAATATTGAACAACCATGAGCTAAAATTAATTAGTTAATACATGTAAATAATAGATCATTTGGTCACTTTTACAATGTATTCATCGTTTACTAACATTATTATGAATCTTTCAATGTATGAAAAATCACGTTTTGCACTATATGTCTCAGTTATGGCAATACTCATTAATAGTATTCATTTGCACATAGAATCACAAACCTGTGGAGCAGACCGCAGCCTCAGCTTGTCTCTTGTTTTACAATATTGGACATTTTTTCACCATTTCCTGTCATGCTCACCTTCACAAACACATTGGAATCTATTCTAAAACCCAATTTACAGAAAACAACTCTCCATATTTGTCCCCCCTGTGTCTATGCATCTATACATGACAACAATGTGTGTCTGGCAAGCCGTTCACATCTTCGCCTCCAATACCAGGCCTGTCTTAATGGCAATGAGCTGCTTACATGTGCCTATAATGATATGTTCTGTGATGTTGTCTTCACTGTTACCGTCATGTGTTTTCTGTTTCCTTGCGTGATATGGTGATAAATCCACGTTGGTTCAGTGACGCAGGCTGACATAAGTGTATAGTACAGCTAGTTTGACGCATGAAAGGCAAACACAGTGGAGCTCGGGAACAAATCAAATATAAGCAAATGGGTAGACAGCCATTTTGGTGCTGTTGGTGACATTCAATGTAATGAGACTTTTATGGGAGAGTGTTGAGTGAACCAGAGGAACACCAAAACGTGACCCTTGATTGGACTTTTTTGTACTGTGTGTTAATAGATAATACATGAATTACCTTATAGATGGCTTACTAAAGAAATGTTGATTATGAAGAATTGTGGCCTAGCTCCAGGAAATCAATTTGACCATTTTACATGCGTGCATATCACACGTTCATCACAACAGCACATTCATAGGACAATCTATTTCATCACCCTAGTGCTGACATTTCTGCACTGCTTAATATTCATGCAAGGCTATATATTTGTGTGTTAATCTTGTTGACCTTAGTGCACAAACCTGCCAAAGACCTGGATATTAAAACGAGGTGGCCTATTGATTAGAGGTAGCATTGCCGAGAGAGAGTGGAGAAAGTGAATTATTTGTACCGCAGTCTGAAGTTGTGAGACCTTTATATTGATGTATTTTGCTCACGGCACGCTTTAGGGCGGCCACAAGGCTATGTCCCTTTGAATCAGAATCAGCAGCAAATTAGAGAGGCATTCCCACTGTCACTACACATCTGTCAGCGTTTAAGAGGACAGCTGACTTAAGTAGAGTCATCTGGTTCTCTTTTTCGATCTCATAGAGGTGTATCTGAGCGACCCGTGGTGTTCAGCGTTTGTTTAGAAGCTTTCTTATCTGGATAGCAGAAGATGTTCTGGGTGTATTCCCAAAGCCTGTGCTTATTAATGCACTGACTCTGCCTTCGCTCTAGACTGGAAGTGTAAAGACGTTCTGGACCCTTCTCTAAACCAGGGTTTGTTTTTTTTATATAATGTTATCTATTAACTACAGTTTATTTTAACAAACTATGCAACTAAAAACATTAAACCAGCATTTAAAATGTTTGTATATACATTAGAACAAGTTTTGTCCTATTTCTTTTTGACTTCTTCAGGGGACAGGGGAGTCCCGTATTTTGGGGGTCCAGATCTGAAAAAAATGTGAACCTCAATATTAAATGTGTAGCCCATTAGTTTCCAGAAATAAAATTAAAACTCCAAAAATTATTATTATTTGTATTATTATATGATAATAAACTGGTTGTCTGTAGCCTGCAGAGGTCAGGGGAGGGACTAAAGTAAAACTCAACTACTATTGGTCAAAGTGGTAACCCACAAAGGCCAGACGAGGGAGTAACATCATAGAACAGGGTCAGATAAACCTCTTTCATACATACTACACATTACGACATATACACATTTAACTCTTCCATATGTTGTCAGACCTGGCTGATTAACACTATCTTGATGTGGGCTTCACATCTATGCAATATCCATACATTGTCTGTTGGTGTTTATTACTGTAGCTTATGGGATGTAGCGAGCGAGAGCCATGACTCACAGTGGACATGCTGACAGGATAAACATGCAATATTCACACCTACAGGATATATGGGATTACTTAACACACATGTGGGAGGGAGCAACATGCATATGGAAACATGAGGATAAGAAAATTGAAGCTTAACATGAACTAGGATGGGTATTTTATGTGGAATAACAATGTTGACACTACATATGTTTTGTCTGCATTCAATTTTCCTTAATCTGGAAGTCAGTTAGGATTGGGTCATTAAGCCTATTACATTCTTTGGGAACATTGATGGTTATATTTTATAGTTTGTAGGTTAGATCAAAAATAGGCTTGTATAATAGGTGAGAGAATGGGATTTTTAGTTTTTCTTAGTGGGTGTGGCAGTGGTGCAGTGGGTAAAAGTTTGTCCGTAGGAACCGTAGACACACAATGGCAGCCACGCTTCGACCACTGAATGTGACTGAGGAGTAAATACATAATGCATCTTTGAGTGTCTAGAAAAGCGGTATATAAGACTAATGCAGTATTATTATTATTATAATCTAAATACAATTATAATAATAACTTAAAGACATTAGACCTAAAGACACAATGGCAAACATTTAGCCTATGATGATGATGATGGTCTGGTTATTATTTTTATTTAAATTTTATTTTTTGTATTTTTTTTTTGTATTTATTTTTTTTGTATTTTATTTTTGTATTTTTTTATTATTTGTATTTATTTATTTGTATTTATTTATTTATTTATTTTCATTTTTTTACCAGCTTTTTCTACACTAAGGGACAGATTTACCAAGAGAGGTTAAATAGTGTTGCACCTCATCTGCATGATCTCTTCCCTGTTTTTTTCTCATTCCCATGTTTTGCAAGTGACTGCATCCTTTTATTATATATTCATTCTCCAGTCCCTGGAGCAAAAATGCGACTCAAACACACACTTACCTGTTACTTATTTAGCACTCACTCAAAACTTTAGTAAATCTGTCCCTAAGTATTCACTGTTCACTATTCCTACCATTAGATAGATTCATGTCAGTAAAACATAGTAATTCTTAAATACTCTAACCTGCAGTGTATGTTGTGTGTCATCAGACCCTTGGTGAGGATGACTCACGACAAATGTGCCTCTCACAGCCACAGCTCCAACCTGCGAGTTCAACGCCTGCCGTCACAACCGCCCCGAGACAAGCGCCTGTCCTGATACTCACTAAGAGGACAGCAGATAATTAGGAAATAATGCACTGAGGCTGAAAATAAAGCACAAGAGGAACTTTGGGGAATCGCTCGCAATTAACAAGCCCTCTGCTGTTTACACGACACATTCACTGCTTCTGTAATGACTTTACTGTACAGCGCCTCAGCCTGGGAAGAACCACATGGGAGAAGAACATCTCCATATTCAATGTGGTTTTAAAAGCATTGATTCAATATAGTAGACGGTGTAGTGTATCGGGCAGCACAGTGGCAAAGTGGTTAGCACTGTTGCCTCACAACAAGAAGGTCCTGTTTTCGACTCCTGGAGGAGCAGGGTCTTTCTGTCTACATGGATTTTCCCCTGGTACTCTAGGTTCGGACAAATACACACATGTGCAAGGAAATGCTTTAAATTTAACATAATGAAGTGATTTTATTTTTTTCTGGGCACAACGATAGCCACATTGTTTAGAAATCTCTTCACAACCCATGTCATAACCTTTTGTCATATGGCAGTCTCTGAACAGCCAAGAAAAACACATACGATATGAGTGCAAAGTATGGGCCATGATTAGATATTGTAGGAAGTTTATTCCATGTAGGTTAACTAAACAACTAGTTTAATCATTAGTACGTTCTCATCTCGGTTATGTCCCAGTTGTTTGGTCCAACACAAAATCCCCCAAAACAAAGCAGCTAGCATTGCTTTGGGCTGTCCATACAGAACATACAGAACTGTGCACAATGGTTTGAGTATTCATAAAACAACATTTATTAGAACCATAATGACTCAGATGAGTTGAGTGTTATCTGTACGCAGAACAAATCAGATGCAGAGAACAGAGCTCTATCATACCATGGTGGTATGGAACACTTACCAGGATTTAATAGAAAATGTTAAAATATTTTCATTTACACAGCGATAAATAAATTATGTGTGGAGTAAAGATCTGTATAAATGTGTTGTTTTTTGTGTCGGATTGTGTGGGTGTGAATGATCGGTGTGTATGTATATGTAAAAAATATATATATATCTTAAATTTACACAGTTGCCATATGTATAAATGTTATAGAACCTTGTTTTGACAACTTTGACTGTTGTGTGTGTATGTGGGTAAATGTGTTTTGGTTGTACCGCCAAGGGTTTTGACATCGGTATCAAATGGAATTTTGAATGCACTCACACAGAATGGAGAATTTAAAAAAAAAAATGTATGTATAAAGATATATTCACTTATAGAGAGCTGAGCCTTGTGCACTGTTTCACTGTGAAAACTCAAAAAAGATATATTAATTAAAGATCTGAGGAAATCTTTAATTAATAAATCTTTTTTTGAGTTTTCACAGTGAAACCATGAAAAACGTTTGGCATTACCCAAATTCTCAGATTCACATTATTATTTGAAGATAAATTGTCATTTATACACCAGTACCGTGCTTAAGGCCCAGATTAGCTCAGCTCTCTATAAGTGAATATAGAATATATGTGTGTATAAAGCCGGGCTTTATACATAAATTTTTTTTAAATTCTCCTTTCTGTGTGAGTGCATTCAAAATTCCATTTGTAAACAGTGATACCGATATCATAACCCTTGGCGATACACCCAAAACACATTTACCCACATACACACACAACACTTCTATCATATGATTTGCCAATGACGTATTTTAAATGTGATTTAATTATGCAAATTTCTTCACACCTGGTGTTGAGCTGTACCATAGCCTTAAATAGAGCTTTTCATTTTCACAGTCAAAACACACACTTCAGTCAAAGAAGGTAATTAAAACCATGGGATACAGAGCTCTTTAATTGGATTTATTGCCATTTTGAAGTCCAATCCAGGCTTCATCCATTTTTTAAATCCTCCTATGTCATTATTATTGAAGGGGAGACATTATTATCAAACGTATTTAATATAGAGAGGATAGGATTATGGAGATAAATATGGCCTATTGAGCCGCACCAATTTAGCTCAGACTTGGCCTAATTACAAAGACATCAGTCTGGGAGTGGTGGCCGGGCTCTCTCCGTCTTCAAATTGCATTTAACATGAGGTGATATATTGCGAACCACCGGAGCTATACTTCCAATATCGAATGAAACCTGGCTCGAACTGGTGCCTAGTGCAGTCCCAAGAATAAGAAATTTGAAGAAATAAAGAACATTTTTCATTTTTGGGAAAAATAATAACATAATTGACAGCATATATAAGCCCTAGTGAAGGAATGTGAGAGTGTGTGGCCCTGTGTACATATTGTTTAAAGCCCATAGTTGCTGGACACAGAAATTGCAGTATCATTTGCTATAAACAGTATATCATTCAATGCTCATTGTCAGAGCTACTGCCAGTCTACAATGAAGTCTAGCTCAAACAGGTGACCAATGGTAATTCTTGAATAAAGAAATATGAGGAATGAATGAACATTTTCCATTTTTTTTAATGAAATCAACAGGAATCAAATCAACAGATATCAAGTATTTGAAGTGTGTAGAAGGAACATTCACCAAGATACTTTTAAAGATGTCCAGACTCAAGAAAGATGAGTGCGTAGGTGAATCAACCAACCTAAAACCAGTAGAGGATGAAAAGTCATTGTCTGTAGTTAGATGTGGCAGTTTAAATGTGCACTGATATGAGGTGTACAGTGGACGTGGAGGATGTGGAAGACACGTTTGTGGGTTCAATTCTTGGGTCAGCCTACCAGAGTCCAATTCACATCGTTAGAATACATTAAAGCAGGGGTGTCCACCTCAGAGGGCCACTCTCTGAGGTGACCTGTTTTCTAGATATATACAGTACAGACCAAAAGTTTGGACACACCTTCTCATTCAATGAGTTCCCTTTCTTTTCATGACTATTGACATTGATTCACAGTGAAGGCATCAAAACTATGAATTAACACATGTGGAAATATGTACTTAACAAAAAAGTGTCAAACAACTGAAAATACGCCTTATTTTCTAGTTTCTTCAAAGTAGCACCTTTTGCTCTGATTACTGCTTTGCGCACACTCTGCATTCTCTTGATGAGCTTCAAGAGGTAGTCACCTGAAATGGTCTTCACTTCACAGGTGTGCCCTGTCAGGGTTAAGAAGTGGGATTTCTGGGCTTTTCATGAAAATATTATATATATATAATATAAATTGTGTCCAAACTTTTGGTCTGTACTGTATGTCTTTTAGCTTATACTGGAGATTCAAGTAACTCCTTAAGGATTTTGTAAAATTGCTAGATAGAGCCAAATGATCTTCAAATCTCATTCCTTACTATTCTGTGGTTTCAAACAAGAGAAATACTAAAACTATACTCAATCCATAATACATGTGACCCACTTATAGGCTCTGGACCACCCTTTGAGAATCGCTGACTGTAACTATTGCTAAACAATTGCTTTTTTCATTTGTATTTCCTGTTTGTTACAGAGCAAATCAAACCACAGCACATCGTCGGAGTGGACAGCCTGGACAACGATGACGAACCACGTAAAGGTGAGATCAAATACATAATCATTAGACTTCAGGGGGAGGTTGTTTTCAGGTAAACATCAAAACTCATTACACGGTTTGAAGCCAGGTCTATTTTTAACTTGAATGTGGTAATGTGGTCGCTATAATATGCAAACCACTGTGATGCAAACCAGTCACTATTCTCAAAATAGTGACTAAGTAAAGTGAACATATAGATGTGGTCATCAGGGCAGTATCAGGCAGTACTTAAGCAATGCCCAAAAGATTTTCCGGAATTATCTCGTTGTATTTCTCATTTTGGAGGTAGTCTTTGGGGGCAACACTTGGCAGACATATTATATTATATTATTATTAATTTTATGATGAATGATATATAGGCTAGAAACATTCCCAAGTGAAATTAGTAGTCTTTTTTCCGACAATCGTGCATTCATTTACATATTATATGTGTATTGTATTGTGTTTTGTTTAGCTGGAACAGAGAATCAAGAGGCAGAGGAAGAGTATCACCGCACAGCTCAGGCCAGTTGGGTTCAGCGAATGTTCACATCATTCTTTAGCGATTCAGCACTTTTCAACACCAGAGAGGGACGAGCAGGCAAGGTAAGAACATATATCAAACTGTTAATTGATTCATATAATGTCAAATCAACAAAAAATCCACATTGTCGATACAAAAACACAAATGAGTTATTAGTTTAGTCAAAGTACTGTGTAACATAATAAAGGCATGATAATAATGGAGTTGAATGCTGACACTGAGCACAGAGATTGTAGAAGCCTATAGTGTTGATGCACTTCCGTTTGTACAGGTGCATAATTTCATGCTGGGGCTGAACCTGAACACCAGCATTCCCTTTTCTCCACAAGTCACATGTGAAGCTCCCACACCTGAGGAGGAAGTGGATGCTGTCACAGGTAAAAACCCCACACAGAAAAATACATACATTTTGAAGTCATGGAAAGTGTATCTTGAGTAAGACTTGAATTGTAGTGAGCTCTTTAGTACGCTCACTGTCCCGGCAAAATGAGTCCCACATTTGATATTTCTAAGGTAGCTGATTTGCATATCATTTTACTCCATATTTATGACGCTGCTACACTAGAAGCTACATCTGAAGCTGATTATATAACCATGGAAAATGATTATTACTGTTTTATTGTATTTGTTGGCTCACTCACTTTTGTCCATTACCATCTGGTCACTCTAAGTTGAAGTAAACACTAAAATAACAATTTTCACTATACTGTCATCAGCCATACTGTTGATAACTGGATAGCAATGGATTGGCAGTCAAGTCCTCCTGGTTCTGCTGTTTTGGTTTGGGCAGTCACTTCACCCACATTACCTTGTATAGATGTAAATGTGGGGTATGTGTAGTGGTGAAAGAGTGGCTGTGGACGTGGTTAGTGCTTGGAGTCACTTGTAAAGCACTGTATAAATAATAATTATCATGAGGTAATTCTAAATGAGATATTTTTTTTTATATTATATTTGATCTAGTCATGTTATTATGCTCCACCATCCCAACTAGAAGCGTGTTGTTACATTTACTCAGTTACATTTACTCAGTCACATTTACCTATAACCTCTATAACCTATAACATTACATATGTAAACTGTCTGTGTGTTTGCGTGTGCAGACGTCCTCTTCCTGAATAATGAAGACATGTCTGACGTGACGCTGATGGTGGAGGGACGGCCGTTCTTTGCTCATCGGGTTCTGCTGATGTCTGCTTCACCCAGGTCTGAGTTTACCCAGTGTTGACTTACACGAGTGACCTTTATATGTTATCTCTGGGTTAGCTGCTGGTATGTTTTAGTTCAGATCTTTGACGTTTTCACTCACTTTTAGTTGTTTATGATGAGAGTGAGTGCATCTCTCACATGAAGCGCACACTGCCTCGTACAGGTTCACAGACAGGAGTGTGGCGATGACGAGCAGAGGTCTGGAGATCTGAAAACTTTCATAAACTGTGAAATCTGAATAAACCCTCAGCTCCTCACATTGCTCCTGATAGAGTCTAGTTCTGAATAGATCATGGATGTATCGACCAATCAGAGCGCTCCTGTCCTGTGGAAGCGTGTGATTGGTCAGGTTCACGTGTTTCCGTACCTCAGGGTCTCTGGGGCGACCTGTCCGGAGCAGTGGGCAGGAGCAGAGCAGCGCCCGGGGACCCAGCTCCAGATCTTCAGCCAGGGTCTTGGTCAGGGGGGTACCTGGAGCTGGAGGATTAACATAATGTGCATGTTTTGGGTTGATGGGGGGGGACCGGAGTACCCGGAGGAAACCCACCCAGACCTGGTGCCCGGTCCGGGACTCGAACCCGGGACCTCGAAGTCTCATTTCTTCTGCTTCTGTTAAACTGTGCTATTGACTGAGTATTTATTTTTGTTTATGTATGTGGTAAAAAAACATGCAGTCCAGCTTTAACCTGAATATGCACCTTATGATACGACTAATCTATGGGTGACTGAATACATATTCTGATTTGATGTCTGTTTTTGATTTGCGGTTCAGGTTTTGTAAGCTTCTGAGTCAGTCACCAGACAGCAATATCATCCACATCAGTCACATGACCTACAGCACGTTACAGGTGAGGACCAGGAGGACACCTGAGGTCATCCCGGTGCAGAAGTCTGACCCATGCACGGTTGCCCATAACGTTAAACTGTATTGATCAATGTCCTCCAAACACACACAGTGAGAATGAACGGTCAACAATGTCAAGAATGTCCAACATGACTCTTTCATATGTCACTGATCTGGAGCATGACCCTGACACGGATCAGTGCCTCAGGACGTCCACATACTGTGGTTGATGGAGCCCAATAAAAAATACAGTCTACTTTCTCCGTCAGGAAGTTTCCCTGAAGTCTTTAAGCCGATTACAGTTTCTCATTTTCACCTTAGCCTCAGACGTGGTTGAATTAATGCCTTTTACTTTTGTATGACTTTGTATTGTAGCCACATACACTGAGATAAATGCACCGCCCAGGACTCACAGAAACAACAGACTCTCAGAGAAATGACCAGTGCTGGCACAGAGCACAGTGTCCCTCGATAGAATAAACGATGTGCTGACCAGACTGCGACTAAGACGTTGAAAATGACTAGAAGAAAATTCTACTTCAGGAGCTTAGAGTGGCTTTCTGTCACATGTATGATCTATCACATGTATGATCTATCACATGTATGATCTAGCACATGTATGATCTATCACATGTATGATCTAGCACATGTATGATTTCTCAATGTTTATTGTAAGGTCAAACAGACTAATCCTTTCAAAAGCTTCCTTGTCATTGATGTCATTGATTGTCATGTGATTACATCCAAATCAGAACAATGTCTTCTTCATGCACCATGTTTTATAATGGAAAGGTACACTGATGGATTGTGGGTAAGTGTAGGAGTCATGTTCTGGACAAGTAGACCCTTGTGAACAAATACATGTCATCATTAAAGCGGCAATATTGGGCTTTTGAGTTTTGGAAAGAGTGAGTGTTCCATTTAATAAACCTCATTTCACTACCTGCATAATACACTAGTCACCACATGTACATGTACATGTATATATGTATATGTATATATATATACATGTACATATATGTATATATATATGTACATGTATATACATGTACATATATATGTATATATGTAGATGTATATACATATACATGTACATGTATATATGTACATATATACATATATACATGTACATATATATATGTATATGTGTATAAATGTATATATATGTACATGTATGTGAACATGATACCATTAAATATCAAACTTGCATGTCACACTATTGTGGTTTATGGCTGGGGTGTCCAAACTATGGTCCAGGGCCAAATGTGCCCCCCCCCCCACAGAGACCTGTGGCCCCCGGGGTCATCTCTTAATTGGTCCAAATCGTCTGTTTTCTGCGTGTGACTCTACATAACCCAAACAAGCATTCAGTTTGTATCAAGATCTTTTTCCACTTTTCTGTGCGGTTATAAAATATGGATCTATTAGAAAAACAGGATCAGGCTCCGCCCCCTCTGCCTTGATGCCAATCTGTGTAGTGGTCACTCGGTGGTACTGCGGCCCAAAAAGGATTTTCTCATTGACACGAAACACCTGGTGCTCGGCTCAGGACACCTTCACCTGAGAACACGGAGGGTTTAGTTTCTATTTTTACATCATTGACTTCGTGTGGTTCACCGCTCTATCCCGTCTTCGCTCTGATTGGTCAGAACACGTGGTCTGTGTACACGAGGGCGGGGCTCGGGACCGTAGTGCGTCTGCCTCGTGAGCGTTTGAGCAAAATGTATCCGGCGGCCATCTTGCTCCTCATTCTCCTTCAATAATACATCCATGATATAATATAGAGAGACATATGTGTCCAAAAACAGATAGAACCGAAGAACTCGACGAGGGGCACCCCTTCATGTGGCCCGTTTCCACGCCCCTGGTTTAGTCTGGGGCAAAGTCTGTGTAAAATGAATGGATCAATGTAAAAATCATGAATATCCCTAATGGCATCAGCTAATTCAAATGAAGGGGAAAATCATCCTGGGGCAAAATCTCTCTTGGGATAAGATCTGATCATCGCACTCTTTATATAAACACTATAATTACTATAAATACAATAAATACTCCAATGGACCAATCAACAACCACGCTTGGAGCTAGCTCGGCAACCGTAAAATGTTTTAGAATAAATGTGATCCCTTTAAAGCCCCTGGTCTCTAGTTCATGTGGACCAAAGCTGAGCTTAGTTGGACCCCTCCAAACACCAACCACACAACCACATTCATTCATAGGCAATGTGGGTTAAGTGTCCTGCCCAGGGACACAACAACAGTAGGCGCTCGGACGGGGGCTCGAACCACCGACCCTCTGGTTGAAGGGCGAGCACTTACCCACTGTGCCACTGCCGCCACACTTTTCTGATGTGTCTGGATGTTTGTGAAGAATGTTTGATGTTTGAGAAGATGAGGAAACAGAATATTCTGTATAATAGTCTGTTGAGGCAGACTTTTGAAACCTTTACAATTAACGTACAAAACATGTATATGTATGTATGTTCTGTTTACAATAAAACTGCACATGTATGACCCACACACACATGTGGGGTAGAATAAACTACAGCAGGGACTGCCCTTTGGAACCACTTTTATAAACTTTTATAAAATACTGTTCATAGATTGGCAACATGGCTGCTGTTGGAATAATACATTTAGTGGTTTCTAATATTTAAAAAAGTGATATATCTCACAAATCACAAACTGTTGACATG
>JAVQKC010155431.1:0-50402 GCA_036025475.1 Philypnodon macrostomus
TATTTTACTACCATTGAAAGCAAGCTAAACGCCATATCCAGACTTGTTAAGACTTAACTCAGTTTTATAAGTTAAATGTGACCCCCCCCCCCCCCCCATTTTAGTGCCACTAATACCACTAGAAAGGGCCTGAGTACTGTATAGCAGTGAGAAGCACTGGAATTGTTCTTTTTGTCCGCCTCTGTCAAAAAGATGCTTATACATTTGGAGGTTGCTCTAAATTTATGCATTCTTTGTAATGGATCTCGGTGTCAGCCATTTTCCTCCATCAGGGTTCATCCTCCCTGGAGCTGACACACTCAGCTGGAGAAGCACATCCCAGTGACAAGGCTGTCTGCCAGCTCGCTAACTCCATGATTGTTTCCAGACGAGTCGGAGTTGCCCTCTGGACAGCTCCCTCTCCCAGTTCTAAAGTAATGGCCAATTACCAGGAGGCAGTTTGTTGAAAAGATGCAGCCAGGAACTACATCTGCCTTCAAACATCCCTCATATCCAAACATATGCTCCACAGCAAACTACCTTCAGAGACATAAAACACATTAAAAAGTGCTTTCAGAGAGAGCAACAGGCGACTGGAGAAATGCTGGAGACATCGGACTGACATGAGAATATTTTTTTTTCAAGCTATTGTTTACCGGGATGGATTGGAGAAATGTTAGATGAAAGCTTTTGGATGGAGCTGGCATGTGGAGAGCAGAAGATGCATTGTGAGTTCTCTTCACAAACTTTGGTTTCTGTTTGGCTGGGAAACTTAAATCAAACGTGGCATTTGTCATGGAAACTAAAACGATGTGGCTTCATAACTTTGAATCCTTTAGTGACACATTCAGAAACCATAACTCACTCAGCAGCAATGCTTGACATACTACTAGTTTTACTTCCAAGATTGATGTGACAATTCCCATACTATTGCCTTTCCTTCAGAGTACATAAATAATTTCAAGAACTCAACGTGGTTCATACCTTCCATAGCCATTGTGTCAGCACCCACTGCTCGACATATAGGCCGACATGGACCCACCACTTTTACAACCAGCACTAAAGCATGAGTAAAATAAATCTACAGTGAAATATCTGAAGAGGAAAAGTCCTTCTCCAGCTCTTTACTCTGTGGTTAAGTGTTCACTGTGGAGCACCAAGTGTGTGCCAGATGTTTTCTGAAAGCTTTGATATATTTACTGATTTTCTGGAATTTATGTTGACACAGACGCTGTGCAAAGAGAATCTCTTTCCAACATCTCACTCCTCTACTTCTCTCATTGTATAATCTCCTTACCTGAAGATGTCAAGCATTTTTTTAAATTTTTTATTTTCCTTCACATTTTTGTGCTTATTCCTTAAGGTTGACCAAAGCCTATCTTAGCACCTCTGGGTCTTGGATGGGGTTCACCATGGATAATGGCGATTTTGACACAAGGCTGACTCAGAGAAATGTACAGCCTTAACATAGGCATGTCTTTGGACAGTACCAGGGCTGAATCCATAGTAACACAGCAAATTACGTTCAGAGGTCATATCTGCCGGCCTCAGTGCGAGTGCGAGTCAGATAATTTTCATCTTTCTGAAAATCCACATTGAGCTACTGTTCAACTGCTGATGCCTATAATATATATAACATAGTATAACATATTATCTTCATTACACCACCATGATAGTTGTCCTACAGTGGGACTTCCCTACTCCAGGCTTCACTTTGCAATATTCTCTTACTGTATCTTCTATAAACACCTTTTATTTATTTCTCACACAACTTATACAACTAACAAATTTCCACGGCAACAGTAGACCACATACCTTTTACTGAGACATTATAACTCCTTATTTGTTAAAACCTCTATATGTATCATATGTCTCTTGGACCCATGTTGTCACCACAGCTGCTTCCCCTTACACTGATATTCACCAGGTGGACTCCTCAGTCAGTCTATAGCTATCATTGTGCACCAACTATTTCCTTCCCCTGCAAATATATTGGATTGACTGGTTTAGATCATCATTTCTAAGCAGTCAGTACTAATACACTTAATACAAAATATATGTGTGAACTCTCAACTTGAGGCAAACTTGTAGAATGGATTTGACAACATTGAAATTCAGTTTTACATCATTTTACCTCAACCCTAAAATAAAAAGGCCTGCTTCAAATTTCAATCATCATAACTGCGGTAAATGGCAGATTTTATGGATGCCATTACATTGAAATTGTGTAATTTGATCTATTACCTTCAATTGCTGTAGAAAACCTCCAAATATTTTCCCATATTTTTTAACATATGTAACAGCGGTCATTTCCTTCTTGTACAATTATGTTTTTTTGCTTCTTTTACCACAAATTGAAAGTAATGAGAAGCCTCCTTTAAGTTCCTGATTGGCCGTTGTTGTGATAGTGGATATCCACAGAAGATGAAGATTGATTGACTCCTCTAATGCAGTGGTGATAATCCAAACAGTGCCTTTTCCTCTGGTGATGTCACACTTTCTAAACCTGTCTAAAGAGGCTCAGTTTAATTCAAGACCCACTTTACAGCTCGTCAACATGGTACAAACTGTCCTTAGTTTCCAGAGTGTTTTTTAACAACATTATTGACTTACATTTACGATCATATGTTATAAATTCAGGCAGCCCCCATTTCTCAAGTCACTCAAGTGCGTCTCTAATATAATGTAAGTCTATATTTTTGGCTGTTTAATGATCCACTACTGTATGTGTGGCTTCAAAGCTAATGCAAGATAAACACATTACAGTAAATAGGTAAGAAATAAAAAATACAATGTTTGGATTGGGAGCTAAGAATATGGTTTTGTGATTGAGCAGTAATAATTAAGACAAACACACACACAACCCATTTCAATTCAAAACAAACTTTACTACTCGTCAACAGGACAAAGAGTATCTTCACAATCTGGATGCTTGAGTGTTTCTTAACAATATAATTAACTTATATTCCTTGAGATCATATGTTTCAGATTCAGACAGCTCCCATTTCAATCAAACCTAATTGTGGCTGCACCTTTCATTGTAGATTCTAGTTCCTTTATTTTTGAAAATAACGTGCAGTCAAGTGTTTCAAAAGATTGAAAATTGAGCTAGGGCGCCCAGAGGCAAAGCGAAACCTCGGCTTTCTCATGCATGTGTTGATGCGGTGCCTTTGATGATTCTCCACAGCTTGGCCTGCATCCCCACAGGAACTCCAAAAATACAAACATCAGCTAATAATGGCAGCATCCTGCTTATTTTTGCCTCCAATGTGTTAATTTCCAGTTGGACTTCAAATTGCAGTGAAGTCATGATCTCTATGTTAGTAATTTACTGTTCTCCAAATGTGATATTACTATGAAAATAAATGTGTCCTCTTGCTTTCCCAACTCAAGAGCTTTATCAACTGTAAGCGGCTGGAGGCAAAAAATGAGTTAACTTGGACTTGGACCTAAAAAATCCAGAATTTTGCCACCAGCCAAATGCTACCTGTACACTAATATGTATATTAAACAAACATACAATGTGAGGTACATCCACTAATGTGTCCTAACCAGGCTCTGACATCACCTACATGTAGCAGAGTGGTTGTCATTTGTCAAAACCATCTTAATCTGCAATATTTTGTGGCTGATGCTATTTTCTCCATTGAAAATGTATTACGGTCTTGCCTTCAGTTCCGGAATTTAGAACTTTCTGTTTACAAACTTTGAAAGGGTCTATAGAAAGATCTCCAAAATTAACTTTCAGTATCTTACAGCACACTAATAACATGGTAATAGTGTGGTAATAAACAGGTAATGATATAAGATGTATGATTACCAACCCTAACATAACCATAACCTATAATTACTATCTTATTCTATATTGCTAAATACAATGCATACAATTACAAGCATTGAGCTCCATAATTACCACCTGTTTATTACCACACTATTACCAAATTATTACCGTAAAGTGGGACCAAGTATCTTAGTCCAGTGAGTCTGAAACTTTTTACATCAAGTATAATCACCTAAAATGGACTAAGTTAAAAAATATAATAGACATTAATCAATTACTAAGCTGAGCCAATCAGGCCTAAACCAGGTCTAAATAGTGGCCATCGGTTGTCAACCTATAAAAAATCAAGCCTCAAACAAAGCAGATCTAAAGAAATACCATCAGGAAAAGCGCATGTTCCACCAATGCACCCTTATCACTGTTTAGGAACCACCATCCTAGTCTAGTTCAATAATGTGGCACAAAACAAACATTGTAACATTCTAATAAAGACTTTAATTAATGAATGAATTAGTGCTATAATGAACTGTGATTAGAGAACCAACTAAACACAGTATTAACACAATAGATATATTTGTATTTTTAATTTGCTATTGTTTGCTTCTTATTATCAGTCTGAAAGCGGCACACTGTAAAATTGTTTGATGCTCTTGGCATAATTTCATCAGCTGAAATACAGCTTTATTATTTAGAGTAGAAAAAGCCAGGCACTTCAAATTCACTTTGCAGTTCATTTGTAATGTGGATAATGTCCCGTCTGATCCGACAGCCATTACGCAGCCTAATTTAATCTTGATAAATTCTTTATGCACTTGCTCATTGCTCTGCCATAAGGTCAGGTGACACCCGGTAATAAAATGGAAATATGTGTAGCCATTTCGGAGAGAGAAAAATGTTTACTTTATGCCACGGTGTTGCTATGGCCATAAAACAGTGAGTCAAATGGTAATGTAGAGTGTGTGTAAGGGTATACTCTAGCTAGTGCTGTGGTACCATCAATCAAAAGGCACACCAGCGACCCTCTGATGGTATAAATGATTTCAAATCTGACTAAAGTTGCTGCTACTGCCACTGGGGTATAAATCTGATCCTTTAATTTAATAATGGAGGGATGAAGCTAGCTGGCTTTTGATTGGTTTAGGTACAAAGAAGTCACAGTGGGTAGGTTGCTGTTTTTATTCAGGACTGCGTATTTAATTGAACCAGGTCAGCCTTTTTAAAGCTTTGACAAACAGCTTTTCATTTTGCCGTTTACATCTCTCCGTTGCGGCTGCTCTCTAAGGTTCAAAGGGTTATAGCTGTGTTTTACAGTCTCTGATTCATCTCTGCTTTTTTAATGTTCAGTGTTGATTTGAGACCGAGAGAAAACAGGAACGATGGGGCCGGCCAGTTCTTTTATATGATTTAACTACCTTAATACATCTTGCAGGCTTAGATCTTGTTACACCTTAGCTGGTTTCAATTCAGTGGCCAGTAATCACCATTCCTGAAGACTTTCCACTTTATGTCCCCTGTCGTCTTCTTTTTCTCACACACAGACATCAAATAATCTCATAAAAAGCTCACGGAATACAGTAAGTGGACTGGATATTTGATCTCGTCATTACTAACTGGATTGCCGGGATCCAATAGTGGGTGGGCTCATAGAAAGTATAGTTTAATTACATGAAATGATGAAACCGGTTTTAAATTTACATGTGATATAACAAAATAAATGGCTCCATCTCGCATTTCTAGAGCCCAGAAAATATTTTCATTAGTATCTGCAGAGAGGAAGAAAGTCATACTGTGCTTTGTTGGTGTCAGTGGTTTGCAGAATTAAACGCATACGTCTCATTTATGATTTTCCGTAGTCTTTGTCAAAACAAAAGTTGGGAAGTTTCTGCTCATTGAAACCGTTGAGTGATGTGTATTCTGGTTCTATCGCCAATCACTTGTTCTTCACTTAACACGGCTCTCAATCTTTGGCTCCTCTCACCACTCTATAGGAAGCTAACCGACCATCACAGCACATTGTGGCCTAGGAGCATATGTAGGTCCTCATGTGCATCATCCACACCGTGGCGCGGTTAAGCCAGATATAACGGATCATTGCTCTCTCAGCTGTTGTGCTGTGTTTTACTTGGAACTCCAGGCCAGGCTGATCTCATCTTTATCCACTTCTTCCAGGTCATCAGGCTGCATGGCGCCAGTCCATCCAACCATTTGTTTCCCATACACAGATTCTTTACAATGCGCAAGTGCTGTGAGGCCTGTAGAGCGACCCGAGACCAGTGGCCAATTAACGTGTTCCACAACAGTGAAGCTCTCAGCAGGAAAAATGACCAAAAGGATGACTTCCTCTATAGTCCAGTCAGGCCATAGAAAAACATATGTCTGTGTTTTGCAGGAAATCCTAAGCTGCTATGGGTATAGAGGAATGATAGAGAAAAAGTGCTTTCCCCAAAAGTTAACATTAAAGTAGCATTATTAATTTACTTTTTGCTAGCCTACTGGTTAGCTACTGTACTGTGAAATATATGAGAGAAAGACGACACTCTGTTAGCCCATACCTCACTTTTCATATTCATATTCAAATTATTATTATTGTTTTACTTTTTACTACCAATTCTTTTGTTTCTATGGCACAAGCCTCTTTTCAATTTCCCTATTTGTGAAATAACACAATGTATAGGCTTCAATTAAGTAAATGCAACCAATTTGCCACAAAGTATGGACTTTACTTTCATACTTGTATTTGTGCTCTGTCAACATAATTTGTGTGAGGAATTATTCAGGAATAATTACTATTCAATAAAAATCACTAACCTGACAGTAATCTAAGAGTGTGAGCTTTAGCCAAGTCTATAACTGCATATTTTTGGTGAAGCATGAGCTCTCAAGCTCTCCTCAACCATAGTCAAACTCCTGAAACTAAAATGGCAGGTTTCTGTGGGCTGTTGAGCATTATCAGAGAGAATAATGTAGGGCTGCAATGGCTGAGCACATGAGCCAGAAAATAAATGAGACAGAAAAACATGCGCTCACTCCCAGACTTTACTGCCCTAAAGATATTTCTCACTTTGCTTTGTAGCAGCTGTATCGCACACATCGCATGCATAGGACCCACTCACAAAAAGCCACCATTGTATTGTGGAATCTGGTTAAAATGACCAAAGTGGCATCCAGTGGTTAACCCCAGACTCCCAGACGTGTCTCACTGTTAAAGGAAAACAGACAAAGAAAAAGGAAATATCCTAATGGCTTTTAAATGGGTTAACAGAATGTGTGCCGCGCTCACAATTACTCAAATGGCTGACAAATTGCACAAAATTTAATCATAGGTCATCTAAACAAAAGTAAATCTTCTGTAACCAATTCCAGTGCATTTTGGAAACATTAGCAACTTTTACATCCTCTTTGTTTTTTCTCCCCTACTAACTTTCACTATCCATATTTTTAACAAAATATTATGTACTATCTGGCTTTATTTACATTTATTTATTTATTATTTTTTTTACAGATTTGCAGTAGCTTAAAGAAAAACTGATGAATGACAATATTATGGAATCACGTTGGTCCGATTGTAGGTGTGAACGCGATAATTCAAAAATTGGTTTGGTATTTCTACGATGATTATTAATTCATTCATTCATTACTGGCCAAAATTGTGAACACAATAACCCAAAATGTCTTTGCTGGATTTTTTTTTTCAACTTTTGCACACAGGTACATATCATGAAGACGCTGAACTGGATTGAGTTGGGTACTTCTATGAGAAACTTTTGTACTAAATCTTCTCTATAGTATCTGGTCTATTTCACCTCTATCTCAATTGAAAGCATTCTATAATCAGTTTTTACAATACACTAAATGTATTTCCTGCATCATATGGTCTCATCCGGGCTCTGTTCTTTTTTGCAGTCATCAAAGACGTTAGCTAATGTACAGTATTTATATGACCTATTTTTTCCACAATCTGCTTATTCTCTGCATGACATGTTAGTCAACCATAGAAACTGTATAGGCTGCCTAATGGGCCTCCTGGTGTATTCTGGCAGTTTACAGTATGTGTCTGTCCTGATTTACTCAAATTTCACAGTAAAGATAGAATGAGCAAGACTGAGGTAATTAGGTGTTTCATGTTTGACCTCTGACCTCCCAATTTCAATCCAAAATGGCCGACTTCCTGTTTGTTGTAGGGTAGGTCTCTGCCAAAGTAAGTGTGTCCAGAGTCCCATAGGGGTCATAAACATGGGGGCACTATAGAGGCATTCTTTATTTGACCTCTGTAATTTGCAATTACCCGCATCCCTGTGCCAAAATTCATGCGATTTTGTTTATGTTCAGTAGGATTATTGGCTCAATAAATGTGCATCAAACCATTCATTTGTAAATTATTTAATTGTCATTAATTGTAGGCGTACCAAACTCAATGGCATAAATGGCAACTCATGTTTTTTAACTCATCATTCATCATCTATCTTTTGCCTAAGCACACTTTGGGCCAGATTTGCTAAAGGTTTGCCTATGTGCAAAATGATTAAGACTGGCAAAAATTTCTAAATAAAAGAAATACTTTTTTCAGCACCATTTTATATGTAGATTTTTCTTTGCATATTTCATTATCATTGAACTTGAGTCAGATCTGTTTCTGGACAGGTTGATGTTAGAGTGAATCTAGGCCTTAAGTAAAACATTTTGACCATTGTTGTATAGTTTTTATGAATTGAGACCCACAGAGGAATACTTTTACTGATTTTCTCACACAAAAGAGAATATACCCTTGGAACCTTTAGATTTTTTTTTTCAATAGTTATCAAACTCCAACCATATATGTGAAATTAGAATGATAGCCAAGCTGATGTAGGGTGCTTTATTCCAAACTGAATTTCAGTTGGGACCCTAAGAACCAAACTGTCTGAACAAAAACTAACCCTACTGGGTGAACAAAAACAATTGCAGTCATATTTAGAAATAAAATGTATTATCCAGGAAATCTCTAATGTGCAGGTTGCATCCGGTTCTTCTGGATTTATAGTACTTTTGGATTTCTAGTAGTCATTTATCAGGACACGGATCTGCCCCACAAACCTCAGTGTATAACCGCAGTGTTGAAGAAAAACACACACACGGCTTTGCAAACGTACACACACGAGGCAAAGATATCATACTGCTGTTTGGTTAGTCTTTGGTGTAACATGGCTTGGTTTCCATTGTCAGCTATTTTTAGGTTAGTAATGATATCTTTGCACAAGCCCGACTACTACTAGATTTTCCTTTGGCACGTGTCTGGGTGTGACTCCACTTGCTGGTTTTTAATAGCAAATGACTTAAAAGGTTAAACGAGCGCCCTTAACTATTTTCTAAGTTTAATCATGCACACTAACCACTTGATGGAGTCCTCCCTTCTCTTTCCTCTTCATTACCCAAAATGGAGCAGCTCCCAAATCAAGTGTGGCAGAGCATTTTTTTCCCTGCGATGAAGCAAAAAGTGCACATTAGGTTGTATTTATTTAGCTGGAAGCCTTTATAATTCCATGGGAAGGAGAAAAAACCCTTAAAGGAAGTAAGGTACACCCCTGCAAGATAACTGCTTGTTTTTGTTTCAAAGGATGTCGTCGGTTACAAACGTTTCACATGTAAAGGCTGTTAAACTGTATGTTTTTGCAGCGTATTCAGACAGTGAGACTTTTATATGGTGAATAAAAGTGTGTTTTATAGATCAAGTAAGCTCTCACACCAAGATTTTTATCTCGAGTAACATGCGTGAGAGAGAACCAAATGTAGAGTAATTGAAGTAGTCTGGGTATTTACCGGTAGTGCTAAAACACTTGACCAATTTACAATTTAGTAATCAGATTTCAATTAAGTGTCTTATATAACACATATTGCAAAGGATACTTGAATTGCAAAAAATGTTCCTTTCTTCAGCTGTCATCATAAAGGTCTCAAATGAATCATACGCTACATCAGCCACACTCTTAAATGTTTATGGCACCACAACCACATCCATGTTTTTCAAACTATGGTGTAGGTACCACTGGTGGTACACAGGGTATTTCTAGAGGTACTCATGAGTGAACTGCTTAGTCCTGATGGTTCAGGCACAGTTTACTTCTGGTCTTGACCCCAAGTAATGCATTAGTTTTATATAGCGCTCAAGACTCAAAGACACTTTACAATTACATTATACATTCACTCAGTCCTCAGTCACATCCGGTGGTGGTAAGCTTCTTGTGTAGCCATAGTTGCCCTGGGGCACACTGACAGAGGTCTGGCTCCTCTCCAACCACCACCAAACACCAATCACACAACCACATTCATTCATAGACAATGTGGGTGTTTCTTACAGAACATAACTTGACAGTGGATTAAGTGTCTTGCCCAGGGACACAACAGTAGTATTTATTGTGCAATCAGAGGGTAGTGAACCTGCTACCTTCTGGTTGCAGGGCGAACACTGCCACTGCTGCCCAGGTAGTCCTGGTTTAGTCTGATTTATTGTTCTTTTGTGTTTACTACTGCTGAACACCTCTCTGACCCTAATTGGAGATATATACAGCAATAGGACTGGCATGATCTGCAATTATTCAAATGTATAAATAAGACAAACCAAAGTCATCCCCATGCCCATCAGAGTAAGATATGTAGTTTAAAACTTCATTTGAAAACGCAGTGCAATAAAATAGTACTGCCTGTGTAATTATTTTCAAGATGGGGGAGTGTTAAAGATGGAGATAGGGGACAGGGTGGTGGGAAACAGCTGCTTTGTCTGGCCTTACAAACGTGCCCCACACAGAGGCTAACAGAGTGATGAGAAGTCTGAAAGAGCCTGATCCTCTGGAGAAGGATTACTCTGTGTCTCATCACTTCTTCACCTCACAGCGGCTCAAAATGATAGGCACCAGGGAGCAACATGTCATCATAGTTCACCTTAAAGCAGGATGTGGAGCCGGGACAAAAACGCAGGGCAGACACATAAATCTGGAATGTGCATATGGTTATGACATATATGTAACACTTGAAAGGTCATATCATCTTTATATTGGCATTGTTTGAAAGTAAATGCTTTTATAGGCTTCATTTACAGAAATATATCAAACATTATTTAGTAAATATATTTAGTAGACGTGCCATATGAAAGGAAAAAGGGAAGAAAAAAACTAAGAAAAAACATAATAGATTGGGCTTATATAGTGCTCTCAAAGCCCATAACAGTTGAGTCCATTTATTTACTCTGCAGTTTCACGTTGGTGGTAAGCTGCCCTGGGACAAACTGAACAAACAAAGACACGGCATGGCAAGAGTATGTATGGATTTGTACTGATCATATATATATATATATATATAAAAACATCACAATGGCAGACTCCTTTAAAAATGGTCAACTGTCTTGCCGAAGGGCACAATGGCAGTGGAACCTGGTCAGGGATTGAACCACAAACCTTACAGTTAGAGGATGACCAACTCTACCACCTGACCTACTGCTACCCTGTCATTACAAAGTGTGTTTTATACAAGCACATGTCTATGCAGTCATGTAGTTTAAGTGACAGTTTGACAAATTGGAAAAAATTGTTTATAATTTAACATTTTTTATATTTTCTCCACATTTTCCTGGTAAATTACACAGAGCTGCTGTCAGGGGTAACCATGCTCTCATTTGTATCTATTGGCTTCAGTGTACACTCTTTAAAATAAGTGACAGGTCTGGTGATCTCACTCTGGCCTGGTTACTGATTCACTATTACAGATGGATAGTGTACAGACATGAAGGCTGAGATGGCTGCTATAAATATGACTTATATGCACAATCACACATCAGCATATGTATGTCTAAAGATGACAAGACATTGCACACTTGTTCCTGCCAAACACTCTTCTATCTGTCTTTCAGGATGAGTGCTGCACTGTAAGGAACCACCTGGTCTCAATTTTAACTACATTCTATTGTGTTTGTGCAATGCATAACCAAGCTGGAGGTGAATGCAGGAGTCTGCTGTCCATATAGCAGACCCCGAAAATCTGCCCAAACCTGTGTCATGATCAAGAGGGACAATTGGGTAATTTGGAGCAAAATGAAAGAGCGATATATACAGTAAGGCAGGAAGGTTAAGTCTTCATTAATGGCAACCTTCTAGCTAGAAGGTGTTGGGGACAGTATCCAAGGATGTTGTCATCATGGAAAACGTGATTTGAGTACAGTCATTACCCTTGAACTTTTAACATCCTTCCCTGGGTAATAGCATTTAGGCCATATCCCTCAAAGCGCCGTCTTACTTGAAATGTATCTGCTTTAGTGTATCCTAGAGAATCCACTTATCCGATGTTGACTTCCTGAGATCTTCCCAGTTGAAATCACCAGCAGGTCTCGTGGGTAAGCAGGAACGGAAGCACAGAGGAAGGCCAGGGGAGCTAGGGACAATGGCTGGTGAACTTCTAAACATGAGATCTAGTGTATGTTGTTTAAGTATCATATCTCTATCTTCTATCTCTCCCCTTCATTAAATCTCCTAGCTTTTACTAATGCGTGACCGACTGTGGTTGATTCTATTAGGGCTTTGTCTATGTGTGCCGATCCAATCAAAACACAACAATTCCTGCTGGTGTGTAACTAAACACTATGGTCAAGTGTCACAATGTTACAGTCAATGTTATGTGTGGCTCGGATTTCTGCAGACTTTTTTTATTTGAGGTTAAAGATGTAGAATGTAGGATATTTTAGAACTAGATGAAATGGACTGTTTATGTAATCGTATATGTCTATTGAAGTATTGCTTCTGTGTGGTTTATATGTTCCATTTATGTGCTGCACTCTTGGACCAATTATGAGCACTATATTTTTGCCATTGCAGTGCCTTGGTGAAGGTGTTTTTAGTTATATATTCCTTTGTACTACACTTATAATCCAGTCCAGCATTAGACTATTATAATTCAAGGCCTCCTGCATCAGACCAGTGTCTCCAAGTATGGCTCTCTCCAGCTCTCCTGCTCTTGTACGTGTCTTGCATATGCATACGTAAATGTCGTTGAGGAGGTTTCTGCAGACAGATCCCTGGACTTGTTAGGCACCCATCCAAAAGAGAAACTGAATAGCTTTAATCGTGGGAGAGCAGTGAATGGCCGCTTGATTTGAGCATGTGTGTTCATTTCCTGACCATCAATCCCACAGTCCATTTGGCTCACCGCGCGCCGCTGATGCTAACCATGCAATTGGAGGAAACCCAGTATCCTCTATTTTTTTATAGCACAATTACCATTCAAGAAGGAATTACAAAGAAAAGCTCAATGATTAGCTGTCATGCTACAAAACAAAACTGGGAACGGGTCCCTCAAGCAAGTGCATCAAACAACTGTTGTCCATAGTTTTTGTTCAGCATGGAAATTAATGCAGTCTAATTTTTTATTATTAAATATTGACTTCAAACAATTTGTCCCTATTGTTAAAAATGCTAAGACAATTATGTGTGTTGAATAATGACTAATCAGAAATATTAGTTTAATAATTGGCTGCTTTTGTTTCTACTTTTGAGCAGCAGAAAGCACACCCTTTTGAAGTGTTTTAATGCAGCCATATTTTATGCTAATTAACTTCATTATTCAGTCTTCTGAAGGCTGTGTTTGGTTGAAAAATGGTAAAAGCTAAGAAAAAAATCTAAATAATACACCTTCAGAAAAAACAATTTAATTTTGTTGTTTTTAGTGTATTTTAATACGTCAAGCAAAAAAAAACACTTAAATTACATTATTGTATGCAGTTATTCAACTTCAAGAGTGAATAATTGAATTGGACAATCAGGGTGAGTGAAAGCTGCTTGTCTTGTGGGCAGCGAGGCCTTTTTTTTTTACTTTTTACTGACTTGAACAAATGCAATCTTATCTTCCCTGTAGAGGAAAACTGATCATCAATTTTATTTAGGACTCTTCCACTGGCCATACACAAGCACTGGAGTGTTCACTTCCTATTGGTGAAATATGTTCACATCTGATAGAGCAACAAATCATTATGTATTAATAGGAATTTGTATCTCACGCATGGGAACTCCGGCTTTCTGTCTTCATTTCTGAATTTATTTAAATAATGCACGTCAAAGTTATGACTATTGCATTTGACATTTCTTCCACGATTCCCATAGTTCCCATAGAAAAGACAAGCAACTATTTCTAACTAGTCAAATAACACACTTTGAATCATGTGCCCTACTCTTCAGTACCATGACTCTTCACAATCCCGGGGAAAACCCAACTGCATAAGTTTCTCTCTATCTCCATAGATCTGCTTTGCACCAGTTGCAAGTAATTCCAAACAGATCTTGCCCACAATGCAGGATCCAGCAGCACATTTCTGGAACTTTCATAGGGATTTTCTGATACAGTTCCTATGGGTGTGAGTAAATTGACACGCAAAGCCTAATTATAATTATAGTGAACAAAATGCTGTAAAACCTATTACAAAAGAGTACAAAAGACTTCTATAGCTATTACTTGACTTTGCCTATGTCATTGCTTTGGAATTGGATAAACACTGATTTTATACTGGACTTAAAACAGGAAATAACTGGACTTAAATAGACATTATAAGAAACTCTTTACCCTCAGCCTCTTGGCCAGTAAAAACTCCCTCTCTCTCCTCTCTCTCTCCTTGCAGATTTTGGGTGAACCATCTCCATTCATCTTTTACTGCTCTTGTAGAAAATGAATCGTCTTGTGTTTATTTCTTCTTTCTGCGACCATCTAATCTACCTGGTATTAGCCTGAGCCGCTGCAGTCTTATCTGTAATTAGGGATAGCTCATGGGACTGGTTCATTATGTGTTTACACTGTGGCTTTAAGGGCCCTGTGGGGAAAGTCTGTGTAAGACAGGTATTTATCTTGTGCTGTTCCTCGTCTGGCTGCTCTCCAAACCAGGGTTAGCCTGAACTTCAGACCACAGGAAAGTCTTAACCCAATTTCTCAGAGAAACCTTACTTTAAAATGGTTCTTTGAAGTAAAGGAAAAAAATAAGAACATCACAATAGACACTATTGGTACACTATTTTGATCACTTTTACATCTCCTTTGTTCTTGTATTGAGTAAATGACTTATTTTTTACTATAGGGTTGGGAACTATGGCTAGAAATGTACTTTTTTACTTTTCTTTTGTTTTTATGCCACTGCAAATGAACCAAATCAAAGTATCAGCAGTGGCTATTACACTTACAGTTATACTGATCAAACGCAATTGCTGTAGCAATAGCCAAACCAAGCTGCATGGCTATACTTCCGTTAAATTGAATTCATTTACAATACCAATGTAGCCACTGCCGTCCTGGGGCAGACTGTCAGAGAAAGAGAAAAAAAACAGTTTCTGTAAATAGTGGGTCGCAATAAAACAATCAAAAATAAAACTGAAGCTCAGTGAAGCACTTTTACAGGTTTGACCAAAGTTGGCTGAAGGTTAACACGCTACTCTTCTACACTACCAAAATTTACAGTTACTGCTTTATCAAGTAGTAAAAACATTTTTACGAGACAAACGATGTAAAATGTGGAGCAGCCAATGATCCAAGAGTCATTTTCCACATCAGATGGTGGTTTTTCTGCTCTGCCCACAGTACTAGCTCCCGTCTCACTGGTCACATATATATATATACAGCACACAGCCTCCCAGTCAATGCTACGATGCCCCCGGTGCTGTACCACCCCTGTTTTTAAAAGTCTTAGTAGACACAGCTACAGGTATGGCTTCCAGATGGTGTCTCTGATATGTTTTTAGAGAAAAGAAATGAACTAATCTAATAATAGGGGTGGGCAGCTGAGTCTGGGAAAGTGAGACTAGCATCGGCACATCCTTGTAAATCAGAAAGCAGACATGTTAAAATGTTCAGACATGTAAAGCCTCTACTGTGGATTCAGGACTAAAGCATGTTAAGACAATGGAAGTTTAGTTTATGCTGATTAGTGTTTATCAGTGATCGTTTTTTCCTTTTTGCTTCATCATAACAAGTCCCACTCTATTTTTCCAATTGTCCATATGGCACTTTTATCTATGAGAGCACTGAATGACTTGTATATATTTATTCATTTATTTGGCTGAATGAAGTGGAAATTGCTGTTTTTGTGTGCTTATTTTGCTGGTTCAAATATATTTGTGTTGAGAGAACCGCCAGTGAAAACAGTGGTGAAATCTTTATCATGTGGACTTTTTCTCTCTTTTTGGCCCAGTCACCACAGCAAACCCCAAGGTATGGTGATTTCTTTACACAGCCCTTCATTTTTATCCAAGCTTGGATTTGGCACAAATAGTACATTTTTCTGGAATAATCTTCATGTGGACACACCTCACAAATATATTTTCAGTACCTGCACTCCTAGCTAAGCTTTATACTGATACAAAAAAAGTTAGTAGCACTACCCCAGGGCATAAAATATAAATCTTTATTTTTCTGGCTTTACTTCAGAATTTTCTAGATTTCTTAAAACTAGACGCAGTTTCTTTTATTAGCATACTGTGTTAATGTGTACAAAGACGGAAATAAATAAATAACTGGGATACTCAAGGGCAGATAAACACACTCGGTGATAAGAGGGTAATTAAGGACTTCTTTAGTTGTGATAAGTGTGAGGAAGACTTGTGCGAGCTTTTTGGATCTACATCCCACAGTAGCAGTAATGCTGAAGGACTCCGCTGACAGTCTCAGGGCACAGGGCTGTCAAGAACTTGCAACGGGGGAGAGCCAAGGAAAATCATTGAGATTCAAAAGCCGTCATTTAGAAAAACACACTGTCACTTTCTTCCACCGAACCTAAGAGAAAGTACCTTCCTGGATCCTTTCCAAGTGAAAAGAGGTGGTTTTTAGAAATTCACAGAGGGAGAAGGCTTGGTACTTGTTCATGAAAGACCAGCGTTTGCCCGCGCCGCAGAGAAGTCACAGCTGTCCGCACTTTCTCTGCCTGTCACCCGCCATGTCTGTGCTCTTCAAGGAGCTGCATGTTCTGCCAAAAAACTCTTCCTCTCCATCCACTTCCGCTATCAAAACTCTCCTTTTTCTGTCACCACCACTGCTATGGTTCCTCCCAAACTTAATTTTTACTTCCTTCTACCCATACTATCAGACATGGCTACACAGGGTCTCAGCTTAATAAAATGCATTGTTTATGGACGATCGGTATCCTCGTGCGGATTTGTGGTGAGTAATTCTGAGCATACAATTAAAAAACTATTGTGGTCATCAAAAGTTTTAGAATTTTGCCACCAGACAAAATGCTAACTGTTACTAATGTGTACATTAAATAAACATACAATGTGAGGTACATTCACTAATGTTTCCTAATCAGGCTCTGACATCACCTACATTTGGTGGAGTGATTGTCATTTGCCAAAACCATCTTGATTTCTCATATTTTGTGATGCTAATGCTAATTTCTCGATTGAAAATGTATTATGGTCTTACTGTTTACAAACTTTGAAAGGGTCTATATCTGTACAGACAGACCTGAACTTTTCATTATTTGGTCAGCCTGGCAGCCTGAATTTATTCTTTGGGTTATATTAAGAACATTATTTAAAGTGTAAAACTGAACCCTACCGAAAATATTTTGGCAAAAGGTAAAAAAAACCTCAAAACTTGACTTTGTTTTTATACTGCCCTGTACAATACTCTTCCCTATGGTATTTGCTCAGAGCTGTAGTTTGTCGCAGAGATGCTAATGAGCAGGTGGTGCTGAGAAACGTATGGCAGTGTTTCATGTAAACAATGGAAATGTGATGACACCAGAGCTATCAGGAGTATTTATTCATCCACCTGAGGCTTTGATTAATGTTTGAGTTCATCAGTGAGACAGAGAGGAGTCTGGCCGAGGCTGTGGAAGTTTAGGCTCAGATGAATGAAAAACAGTCTGATTGCGGTAAATCAGTCACCAGCCAGACTAGGATTTTAGTGACTGTGACAACATATGTGAAAATAATTTGACCACGATAAATAGTAGATATATATACATATGTTCATAAAGCAGTTTTCATTTTTAGTATATTATAGAAAAAAAACTAAATTTATACGGGATGGATATTTATTTTCCTGACCATTTTAGTAATTAAGCCCTTACCTGTTCTCGCAGTCAAGAGAGCACCTTGACTTGTCTCTGCTAACATTATATAGATAGTCCTAGTATAGCATTTCCACTTACAGAACACTGATGATCAGAGTTTCCATTAATTGTCATTGCAACCATGTATATTTTCTGCAGAACAGTCCAAACTGTAAAATGAACAAGACAGTGTTTTGAAAATGATTGGTTGGGACACTGTGATAAGTATCAAATGGATCATATTGGAGGCGTTTGTCTGTGACTGTTGTGAAATGTCAGATCCTATTTCACAGGATGTTGTCCAGATACTATCTGCTCTATGATGTATGACTAGGTGCCGTTTATTCTTCTATAACAAATAAACATCTTTACATCTCAGGCTAGGGCTCTGTCTTTGTCCTGCAGGAAATTTATTGTAATAATATTAAGTTTAATAGTTTATATACAGTATGTTAAGGAGACCTGCCTGTGAGGTCAAATAGCTTCACATGACGTTAAACCAATGGCTTTGTCAGAATCAGAAAGGTTTTATATGCCATATGAGTGAACAGTTTCTGTGGTACTTGGTGCTAACATAAAAAGTCTAAACATACAATAAATAAAGAATAAAATAAAACTATACACTATAATACAAAATCACAAAAATAGCACTTTGTAAGCAGATACACGAGCCACTGCAGAACCGCATCTGAAAGTCCCTGGTGTGAATTGCCGCGAGAAAAGATTGGTGTAAATTGGGGGTTAGGGTTATTGTTCATGAGTCTGACAGCAGAGGGGAAGAAACTGTTCTTATGGCGAAAGGTTCTGGTTCGAATGGACTGTACACTCCTGCCTGAGGGGAGTCAAAAAGTCCATGTCCAGGGTGAGAAGGGTCGGCTGCACGCCTCAGTGTCCTGGAGGTGTACAAGTCCTGGACGAGTACAGGTCCTGGACGTGTACAGTTCCTGGATGTGTAAGGGTCCTGGGATGTGAGGCTGCAGCCAATAACCTTCTCAGCAGAGCACACAATACGCTGCATTCTCTGTTTGTCCCTGGCGGTGGCTCCAGTGTATCACACAGTGATGGGGGAGGTGAGGATGGACTTGATGAAGGCAGTGTAGAACTGCATCATGGTCCTTGCTTGCAGGTTGAATTTCCTCAACTGCCGCAGGCAGTACATCCTCTGCTGGGCCTTCTTGATGACGGAGGTGATGGTGATGGTGGTAACCAGGAAGTGAAACATGCCCATAGTGGTGACGGGGATATCAGGAATTGAAAATCTTCTGGCATGTTCATGTTTACTGAGAATGGTTTGAAAAAGATACAATATCCAGTGAGTTGCATGTTTTGTGAGCAAATATGAGTGAGTGTATGTTTGTTTTGTTTAACAGGATAACATGTAGGTTTTGAGTTTTTATATACAGTTTTGTTGTTCTTTCATGGGCCTGAATCATATGGCGGGAAGCAGTAAGCCCCAGTGAACTTTCTATCCATTCACTTCCTGTATGTTACCACTACATGTCACTCGTCAAACTGAAACGTGACCTCTGTTCTGTCAGCTAGGCTCTTTTACCCTGACATCTTGAGTCATTCCTGGATCATCATGTGAAACCCTGGCTGTCTCATGCACATCTCTCTCCTTGTATTTAGATTCCATGATGAAGCGCAGGCGTGACAAACCGATCACACATGGCCATCAGTGAAGGACACTGTTACAATTGTGCACAGCGGGTTTGCGCCGCAGCTTTCTTTGAAATACAACCTCGTTTTTTCTGAAATGAATCCTTTCCCTCCCAATCATTTTCTCTTCTGAAAGATCCCGGATACTGAGTGGTGAAGGTGGACATTAAGAGTTTCATTTATTCAGTCACATTTGCTTTACTTGACTTCTTTAATGCACCATACTTTATACTTCTACATAAATAGAATTGTGTTGAATTAACAGTCCTACTTGAGTACATGTTTTGGCTTCTTTACTGAACACCTATTGGTTATTGTTGTGTTTCTTTATATTTATATCAGTAAAACACATTTCTATATATTTAATGTATATGCCCCCATGTTGTTGACCTTTATGGGACTCTGGACACACTTTAGCAGAGAGTATTGGTACAGTGATTCTCCCCATTGTACCAAACATAAAATATTATTATGGCCCCACCCTACAACAAAGTCAAAGTCAGGTATATTTGACAGCCACTAACTTGCACATACTTTGCCCGATTAAGCTCAAACCTGAAGCGCTTCATTACCCCCCAGCCCTGAACACATCTGACCAATATGATGCCAGTTACCTCTATAGTGACAGAAAGAAGAATGTAGTTTTAGAGACATTAACACACTTTCATAAACAGCCAAACAAATCAAACAAGTCAAATAGACCCTTCCCATGACCCTTCATGGTTTGGGGCGGGGCCTCTTAATTGCCTCTTAATTGCTCGTTAACAATATAAAAACGCTTAGAAATCACACAATGTCTGATTAAGGTGCCCGCTCGTATAGGGGCATTTCGCCGATATACACCTTGCTGTCGGTAACAACAGCGTAGGCATAGTTTTAATATGGTTTTCCTCTTTTCATCTGGCAGTCTAATTACATTATGATGAGTACTTTTTACCTTTTGTATAAGTAACATTTTCTTACAGTACAGTTATTGACTACTCTTTACAATTGTGCTGGGTGGCTTGGGTTTTCATTCCCAACCCTAACATCTAATACTAACATCACTGTAGCCATCTCATTACTCTCCATAGGATCTGGGGAGGTCAATGCTATCAAGTGGAGTGCTGCTATAAAATAAATTGAATTCTCCACCCAAGCAAATGTTGAAGGTGATAGACAAGTGAGAACCCTATGCGCTTTCCCTTGGACGTAGGTTGGAGTAGCTGGACGGATCGCTTGGGAAAAAAAATCTGTAATCCGAATTAAACATGAGGATAACCCGATGTCATCCGTCCTTCACTATCTGCAGCTCTGTGGAGGCTGGCTACCTGTGCACATCCAAAGGGTCTGTCAGCTATTGCAATAGACACAGTTGACTGCTCACAGGTGGAATCAGAATTGCAGATGTGGAAAGGGAAAGGCAAAAGGGAGAATAAAACAGATTGATATGGAGTGAATGTTCCCAATATAAAGCCACAGAAAGATGGTTGGAATTTCACCAGTTTCTTGGCATTGGATAATAGAGGGGTAGAGTTACGCTTGTCATTTCAATGTGATTTCTGACGTCTATTTCTGAAAATCACAGCTTATGACATAAAAATGACTTTAATTCACTGCTATTTTCTTTGTAGGCTCTGCTTTTGTGACCCAGTGAATTTTTTTCATAGTGGTTTGTCAAAAATGATGTTCAGTGTATTTGAATATTTACTTAAATAAAACAAGATTACACTATAATGTCTGATGGGATCTCAAAATGAATGGATAAAATCTGTGCAAGGCACATGCTAAGAAATGAAAAGTTAAATAAAAAGGTTGTGTCAACAGTAATCCTGGAATTTGACGCATCATTGAACTTTAGATTTTAATAATAGGTTCTGAGTAAATCTAACACAACTGTGTCCTTCACATTTTACATCACAGTGTTGTATTAGTAGAAATGAACAATATGGCTTTGAATCTAAAAATCTTACTGGCAGCCAGAGGCGTAGCTGCCAGTCTGCCCCTCTGACCACCACAGAACACCAATAACACAATCAACTTTTCATAGGCAAGACATCCAGGGACACAATGACAGTATGCACTCGAGCGGGACTTGAACTGTTACCCTTTGGTTGCAGGGTGAACACTGCACTACTGTGTTTTCAGTAGAGAGTGCAGAGCTGCGTGAGAGTGAGTCAGTGTATTCATTGGATTTAAATCAAGTATTACTTTAGATCAAATCAACTGCATTAATAACTTCAAAATGAACCCTAAAAATAAAAATGTAGACGCAAAAATGTTATTTAATATCAACATCACCTAGAGTACAGTTGGAAAAAATGCAGTTAAAGTATTGGAATAAATATGAAATTGAAAGGCTAGATCTTTTTAAGTAGTGTTAAATAATACACTAAAAGATAAAACATTTAGGTCAATTTGAGTATTTCAGAAAAAAGCAATGACTTTGAACATGCTCGGTTGTTGGTGGTTGTGGAGTTTAAAGAGACAAAATATCCAATGTGAAACAGTCTATGTAATAAATACTAATCTAATGATGAATGTCAGAAGAATACAGTAGCTTGGACACAGTGTCTCAAAACAATCATCTTGAATGTAACTATATCATCAGTTGACTACCACTTTTATGTACTTAGTGGCCAGTGAGTGAGTGTACATGAGCCAATATAGGTCATAGAATACTGTAATAAATATAGGTCCTACAATCAGACCCGCTGAGAACTAATTTGACTGCCAATAACAAAGGAAAACCAATGTGTAAATTAACTAAAGTGTCTCTTTCTGACTTCTTCTGAGCTGTATTCGCATTGAGCTCTGGTGGTCCTGATTCCCTAAGCTTGTGAAAAATTCAGTTTCAGTGTCCTTTTGTAGGCTTTAACAATAAGCTCCATACTGTGTGATATTGCTTGTATACTTCTATAAATAAGTATCAGGAATTATTCATCTAAGGCTACACTGCAAAGAGAATAGTTGAAACTCTTTGAAACCCTTTGAAAAAAAAAACTTTCAGTGAAGTCTTGGATTCACTTTTAACAGCCCATAACTTAGCAGAGTACTGCTGCTTCTATGGTGCACAGCTGGGAAACCCTTAAATATGAGCCCAGTTCTATTGCAACAAAATCAGGTGTATTATTTGATGGAAAAGTACTCAAAGTTGATAAGCATGTACACTGTCCCTTCAAATAAAGACGAAATGAAATGAAAGCAATCACTTCCAGGAACGTTTTAAATAACTATTGTGAAATGTGAAATGTGATAATCTAGTGAAATAGACAAATTGAATTCAAAAATGCATATCATGGCTTAAATAATATGTAGTTATTTTTTATTTATCTGACTACACAAACGATATCCAGGGTTTAGAAGAAGCATTTTTCGATTCATTGTTAGTTCCAAAGAAAGTGTGTCTATTTACAGCACGCGTCCTCCAGCTCTCTGCCGGAGAGCCTATTTGTGAAGTAGTAATTCCATTTAGCCCCAACAGAAAGGTGACCAGCTGACTTAATTGAGGTCTTCGGTTATGTTTAAAAGGAGTAAATAATTTCTTAACACAGCGGGCTATTTTGAGCAGGGGTCAAATGGTTGAATACACAATCCTCTAATGGAAACACTACTGTGCTGAAGTTCCCTCAATAATTCTAAGCCAGAGCTCTACATTTTAACAATCTTGATCGATGTTACAGTCTGTCCCACTTCTCTGCTTGATGCCAGAAAAATAATATTGTTCTCCTTTATTTTCAGAAAAGTAGAAATCTTCTCTCTCTAGCATAAGATCCATTCTCTGCCATAATAAATACAAGCATTTTGCAGGTACATATGAGTATAGCTTTGGAAATGATGGACAGAGGACAGTATCAGCTTTAGTCCTGAGTTTGACCCTAGACTAGTCTGAGATTATTGTATGCCTTGCCTATCCTTGATCTACATCAATCTCTGGTTTAGTCCTGGTTTAGACTTGATTTTTTCCTCATTTTGTCCTGCTTTACAATGACTTACATTTGGAGCAAAAATCGGTCTAACAACACCTCTGATGTTATCCCTTTTTTCTGATTATGAACACACACAGCCCCTCTCAGACTCTCAGCGGTGCACACTCTAGTCTAGGATATTGCACATGGAGTATAGAAAAGCACTCAGCGACCATATAAAACACCTGCCCCGAGGCTGGGATTGAAATAGTCCAGAGCCAGACAAGTCTTTGCTCACTTCCTCCAACACCACAACAACACAATCACAATAGAGCATTCGTGACCTATAAGCTCCGGCTCTTTTATGACAAGTGCAGTGTAATGGTACCGGCTGGCTCTAATTCCACACTGTCTCTACTCGGATTTGATAATGATTTGTATGCAGCCTGCCCTCTTGGCCTTCCTTATCTCCAGCGTTTTTGATGTTGATTCACTGGCACGCTGAATTAGCCTTGTGTTTTTGATTATGTTTTTATCAGTGTTTTTTCAATGCATTTAATTGTAAACCAATTTAGCTGCTGGCGCCCTAAAACTATTCTGGCATGAAACGGCTATTGCAGCATTTAGCAGCCTCTCCTCGGCTCACTCTCCACCCCCTCTTCCTCTATCCCGGTGCCAGTAAACGCTTTAATATGTTGCAGTGTGTTTGAAGGACTTTGTGCCTCCACACTGGGCCAGCAGATGTCTTCACTGTGAGAACACACCTTTGTTCAGCTTTTACCGGCAAAAATAGTTATAGTAATGGACATGGTCTAATCCTAAGGGCTAAGATGTCTGTGCGCTTACTTACAAAAGTGACAGAGCTTCATAATAATATCTAAAAAAAGAGAAGAGAACAGAAAAGAATAGTATAGATAAAGTAAATACTGTGTTAAAAGACTTTATGTCTAACTTACTTAAATCCAGAGGTGGGTAGTACTCAGTTACATTTACTCAGGTACATTTACTTGAGTAACTTTTTTAATTAAATTGTATTCCATAGAGTAGCTTTACTGCACAATACGTTTTACTTTTACTTGAGTAATAATATATATATATAAGTAACTGTACTCTGGAAATCTAGACAGAGTAAGAGTACTTTTACCACCATCATGTAAGAACAGCTTTATGTGAAAAATGTGATGATGTGAAAATTCTGTTCCTTGTGCCTTAATTTTAGAAAATATTATTTACATTTTTAGTTTATCTTTTGAAAATATCAAAATCTATTTATTATCTTTTTTTTTTGCCAGATTACCACAAAATTAAACAGATATTCTGATACACTCAAACAGTTACTCAGTACTTGAGTAGTTTACTTTTAATATAAATTAATATTATTAATACTTTTCTTCTCTTACTCGAGTAATTATGTGAATAAGTACTTTTTACTTTTACTGGAGTAACATTATTTTGAAGTAACGGTACTCTTACTTCAGTTGAATTATTGGCTACTCTACCCACCTCTGCTTACATCCAGTTTACTTAAGTTTGATCAAGTCTGACTTATTTAAGACTTACTGCACAGAAGTTCACTACACATTATCACTTTTTAATAGATTAAAAATGTGCTGAGCGGCAGTATTCTTCCAACCAGCACACCAGAGTGGAACACCCGCATTGTACCCTATGTAATGACTTTCTCAGTGAAATTTACTACAGGTAATATACTAACTATATGCATGTACCATATAACCTTGCGTCAAAACTCCCAGGATATCACTTCAAAGTCTATGAAGGCACTAAGTCTTCTTCCTTCCCCATCATAACCACAGACAAAAAGTAAAAAGTTAAGTATTTTGTACCTCTTCCTGTGTTTTTTTTTGTTCATTAGTTTGTTCACTGATAGGGTCTACTGTTCTCCAAGTTCATAATATTCTCGATTAAAATGTACATTGTAAAACATTACTATTTCTTATAATCCAGGTTTGATTCTGAGGATCTGTCTTGTGTGTCCATTTTTTCTATGTCATGGGCTGGCCATTATCCCAGAAGCAGGAAATGACAAGTGGCATCTCGCAGATAAAAGGCCAATTGTAGCTGAAGTCAGTCAATACAAAGAGATGGATAACACCACTGAGCGCTATCCTTTGTTTGGCCTCTTCCGGAGACTTGTAGACTTAGCCGTGCTTTACAAGTCCCAAATGTCACACACTTCATCACTGCCAACGTTTGATTAGTTCTTCCTTATTAGGGCCCCATTCAGAAGGCCATAACTCTTCAGCCGAGTGTCATTATTTTGAGTGCAAGATTAATGGAATCAATATTTTGACACATAGCCTTCTCAATGCAGGTAATTGAAGTCACAGGTGTAGTGGATAATCGACTTGGGAACGACATGATTGACAGGTAATAGGATAAGGACTTAGAAAGCGATAAGGCTCACTTTGTTTCACATCTTATTCTGTGTGTAAAAAAAACAAGTAGATTTCTTTGATATTCTGGTAATACAGCTGTCCTTATATATATATAATATGGATAAATGTTTATTTTTTATAGTATTTTTTTTTAGAAGTTCAGTACCATTACCAGACTAGCAAGACAGAGTAATCAATATACAAACTATTGATTACTCTGTCTTGCTAGTGTGGTAATTATTATAAAACATGCTTGAGAGCTGGCACAATGCAGATGACAATGTACAATGAAAAATATTGAGGATTATTCTGTGAAAGGCCTTATAAGGAGAGGGTTTTTTTTTATAGAGAAGCATATACTATAAATGTGTAGTTGCTTCCAATAACTATGGTGTTTTCTTTGGTCACTGCAATATGGGTGGTCAAAAGCATATTGTAATTGTGTTACCTTAAATCTCAGAGACCTCAATCCAGAATCGTTTTAACTAACCTTACTGATACATGTTAAAAATGTAAATATTTTAGCAACAATGTGGGCGGAGTGGCACAATGGTAGACTGGTCGTTCTATAACCAGAGGTTGGTGGTTTGAATCTGGCTCGCAACTGTGTCTACTGTTGTGTTCTTGGGCAAGACACTTATGTATGAATGTGGTGTCTGGTGGTGTTTGGAGAGCTATGTCTCTGTCAGTATGCCCCAGGGCAGCTGTGGCTACAGAAGTAGTTTAACAATACCACTGTGAGACTGTGAATGGATAATCGACTTAATTCTAAAGCACTTTGGGTATCTTTAAAGGCGCTATAGAAGTGTAAGCCATTAATATTGATATTGTTAGTATTATTATGATTATGATGAAGATGGTGATGATGATCAAACGCTATGGTTATTTTTATGGTTGCGTCTGAGGTAAAAACCCCAAAAGTCAAAAACACTTTCACTGCTACAGTATGATAACTTAATGTACAAAAAACTACTTTCATGGCTGCTACATCTTAGTCCTTGATGATATAGTCAGTAACATGAGAGAGCTCGGATTCTCCTCCACCATCAAGGAGTCACCACACGCAACAGCTCTTTCTCCAGAGGCACTGCTACTGTATATCTCATCTGAAACACTGGGATGATATAAATCATTCATGAGAGCACACTGGTCCACTTGAGTGAGTCATGTATTCTATATAGCTGTAAAAATTAGAATACGTACAAGTACAAGGGTCTGGAACTGCAGAGTCAGACATACGGTATATTACTATGGAGATTCGTATGTACTGCTGTTATTCCTTAAAGTTCACACAATCCTTTAAAAAAGACTGTCAGCTTTGCATTGACATCAAAATATAGTCACTAGTCACTTTATTAGGTAGACCCCTTTACCTGCTTGTGAGCTTAGCTTCATCTCATCATGCCATTGAATCTAGTTATGAACTTCATGATTATGTGACTTTGAACGTGGCTTGGTTGTTGACACTAAGGCTTTCCAAGAACAGTTTGAATAAGATGCCATATCAAGTGCAGTTCTATGGGTTGTTTTATGCCAGAGGGCAGAGGGATAGATTGCTACAGCAGTAACATACAATGTGCTACTTAATTAGGTACACAGTCAACCCAAGTGGCTACTGGCTAGTAAGTGTGGTAGACCATACTCTTACTGTGTAATAATTAATGTTTTTATAATACAGTAGTCAGACTTGCTGGTGACACAATTTGGAGCTAAAATGCAGTCTGGCCTGTTCATGCTTCACGTTTTTAAATCTTACTAGTTAGTGGGGCCATGGTGGCTTGTAGCTTGCCTTTCCAGACTTGTCTATACTACTGTAGATATATGTATGAGTAATGGAGTTTTCAGTGCAAATGAATTAAAGTAATTTCTCAACTTAACTTTTTATGGAAAATCCCTGACCTATGTTTTACAGAAATGTCTCCCCAGACCACAAAGCAAATACATCAGCCAGAAAAACTGTGATTTTTATTCTTACCTTTTCACTTTTCAGAAAGCAGGCTGAAAAAATAAATACCATAGTCAAGTCAAGATCATTCATGGAGCCTGTTAGGATTGTATGGTGTTGATGGCAAAAAATGGGAAACGTACCAAAGAGCTCTTGATTTAGTTTGTCAGTCGAGCACTCAGAGAGCGACTTCATTTCAACTCGAGGTGGCCTTGAGTTTTAGTACAATAATCTTCTATGTTAAATTACCGCAGGATGCCTTCACCGTACACTTTTATACACAGCAATGCTCACAGAAAGCAAAGTGTTTATGACCCTCTGATTCAGAGGTCACATCCAGCCTTTCATTGGTTACTCGCTCATGTCCAATAGCCATATCAGCTTTCCCTATCGTGAGCATTTATGTGACTACGGTTGTTTGACAAAAATGCAAGCGAGGTGCTGGTCCTAACCTTTGACCCCCAGAGAAACACACATAGACATGTCAGACCAATAACCAGTTTCCTCCTCAGTGGAGCTGTAGCCTAAACAGAAGCTGTTGCTGACAAGTCATTTATTGGCCACATAAGATGTACACTTAAGCAAAACACTATGTAAATATGTTTAATCGATCCACTGATTGGAACCCATTAGTGGAGCAAGAGAAGAAGGTGTTGTGTCTGCTGTGCCGTCTTAGATCAGGCAGTGGTCGTCTGAACAACTGCACTTGCCAGGTTCCATGTTAGGTGTTCTCCATTTGTACAGTTCTTGCTTTTTGACTTTTCCTTTCTGTTTTATTATGTCTACAGCATTTTAAATGTATACTGTAAAGCCTGTGATATAGCATCTAATGTTATTGACATTTATTGAGTCCAGATGAGGAAACAATAAGTGGAGTTGTTAAAATTGTCAGTCCACTTTCTTTTATTACTACATTTCTTTCCAAATGATCATATGTCAAGTCTTTGAACCATATTTTAGGGGCATTAGGAAACCCAGCAGATTCTGCTGCTTATCCCATCCATGCACAGTTGGCTCAGTATTTAATGTGCATATGTGTGGGGGGCACTAACTTCACTACCCAGGAGAGGCATTCTCCAGCTGGGAAGAATAGCTTTTGGCTTAGTCGCCAAAGGCACTAGGCCTCATAATTGGCCCAGTCCAAACGGGATTTATTCACTTTGGAATCTAAATTTATATTGTCTGGTTTCATTCAGAACGTAAGTGGATAGATTTACCTATTAGAATGAAAAGTAGCTTTATTAACCATACTAAAGAGAGAGAGTGTGGTGAAGGGAATGCAAGATTTAGAATCACTGCATTTGAATAAATTAAATAAAACCAATTGCATAATGATTTTGTGCCTTTTGTTTACTCTTTTTGAACACACGGGTGTACACATTTTTTTCTGTTATTTTATTATTTCTGTATTTCATGTTGTGCTATTACCAACTAATAAATCCATTGTTACCATAAACTTGAATGTGACCCTGTCTGGTTGGAGGATTAGTTCATGGCGGCAGTGACATGTGGGGCCTACATGGCTCTAAAATTCAAAACCGTGAAATGACTGTTTCACTCATTTCAATGCTTTTCCCAAATGTTTTAAACCAACCTTTTACAGTATGTCTGAGCATGGTAAAACCTTTATGTGTATCATATTATCTACACTGAGCGTTTCTGTCAGTGTATGCTTGTTGGAGGTCATGAATGGTATTTTATACTTGTCTCATATATTGTCTCTTTTATTTGTTGTTTCATAGAGACGTATATCATTATATAGATCATTGAGGCAGATATAACTGTACACTGTTTTTATGCAAGAAATATTTTATGTTTCAGAACAGCCCTCCTAGAAACATTGGCATCATCTACCTTTTTTTCCTTCACTCGGTGGGCACTGATGCGGAGAGTCGAGGAAAACTACAGTGATCATTCATCATTCACTAGTGGGGAGTATGATAAATATTGTAAAAGCAAATCAGCTTTTATAACTTTTTTGGATGGAACTTATTTTCCCCTCCAAACTAAAAATGATTCTTAATCATTGTATTATTATCTCTCCTGGTCAATACTTTATCCAAACAATTCAGATATAATGAGCAGACACAGATATGAGGGCATTAATAGTTCATCTTCACCTGTCTCCTCCTCATTACCCATCAACAATTCAGCAGCTTGTTTTCAGTCTCTCTTGAAACATCCTCCATACTTGTTTATAGGATGTGAAGAGTTCTTTTATTATCTGAGCTGTGTTTGGATCTGTTTCTGATGTAACCATCCACTGTCATGTTTATTGACTCAGTGTCTGGGGCGAAACACAACCACTGACTGTGTATTCTATAAATAACTCTGCATTGTATACAAATAGTGACTTTTTAAGATTTTTCTGTCAATGCCAATGCTTTAGAGTTTGTCACCAAAATAACCCTTTACATATGTCCTTCTAACAATGAAAGTACATATAGGTCACACATGTCACAAGTATATTCTTAGCATTGGAGTAAGTCATTTTCAAATGATTATTTTTTGTTCTGTTGAGGGACAGGGAAAGCTGGAGCCCCTGGTATTAATACTATGGCTCATTTTCAGGCACATCAAGTCCATTGCATCTGTATCCAGATTTTCCCTCCATCGCCCACAAGTGTTGGCGCTGCAATGTTGAGTTTGGTGCCATGCTTTCATGTGGCTACAAATTAGGCTTGTATAACCTTCTAGTCCAGTCACTTTTTCTCTAAACAGGGATTGTGTTTCTATGTGGTTTTATTTTAAATGTAGAGAAGTGTCAGAGCCTCAGAGGCCTGAGCTGGGCCTGCTATCAGTCCAATAATTCATTATCATGTGCTTTTGTTTAGTGGCATGCTGGAGGGTTAGGCATAGCTTGTCTATTATTTTGGTATCAGTAGGCCTGCTGTGCAAACTAATGAACAGTTATCTCCACACTCTTTTTTTTCTTTCACTGATTGGTTCACTCTAGTATCAGTGATGTAATTTTGTACTTGGGGGGGCAGGCTTTTCTAAGATTATAAAGCACATTTTGATCAGACCCATGCATTTAAGCTTTTATATGGAGTTCAAAAAGTTTTATACAAAATAGGAATTTAATGTTGTTTTTTGTAAGGTTTTAGACATAAAACAATTCAATTTGTATTTCACAGTTTTACATTTTGTTATAAATTGGAACGCAATTGTTTTTTTTTATATTAACATTGGAGGGGCACAGACCCTGGCTACACTGGCTTATGTACTGTCCCTGAGCAGTAGTGTGATAACCACCAAAAGAATTTGCCTGAAATCATTGGTATAAAGAACTTTCTTCTGAAACAACATTATTTTCTGAGCGTGCTGAAAAGTAGATCCCTCGGCCTATTCTGTTTGTTGTGGTGATTTATTTGTAAGCCCTTAAACAGAGTTCTCATATATGGCCGTTAGGCTCTTCTGCTCCATTAGCTAAGATATTGTTAACTAATATAATCACATCATTCTTATTTCGGGTTTATTTAAAAGTGCTCTATTACATATGCTTTTCTGAGATTTCTACCTCTCTATAATGTTTCTTTGGCAAAAACATCCCCGGAGTTGTATTTAGTTTCATTAATTTCTTCTGCATAATAAAATAATACTATTATTTCAGAATTCTTTCAAATCAATTGAATTTCTTGTTGACGTTTTGAGTTGTGGAAATACCATTGTGTGTAAACAGCATTTATTGTATTTATTCCAATTAATTATTTAGATCTTTTGCCAACAATAACAGCAGCAGCTAATTGATGGCTGTGGCTCATGTGAAGGACTCTTATTGACCCGGCACCAATCATAAGTTTTGATCCGTGCATATTTTCACAGGAGAGTCTCTCGGTATCTGCTGCCTGCACTTGTTTTCATTCACAGTGTGTATAATTAACTCTCATTGGTGTTGAAGCTTGTTAATATGGTGTCACTGCAGAGAAAGAGAGGGGGCACATCATCGATTAGTCTCTCACCATGGGTTGTCACGGAGACGACAGCCCCATTGTTTGTTTGCTGTGGACGGTAATAAGGCACCAAAATATGTATTGAAAAGTTCTTTTTAGTGCTAAGCAGAAAGTGGATTGTTGGTCTAAAATCATTAACAAAATGTGACAGAAAAGCTGTGTAATAATTTAGAAAGGCCCAAGGTCATACTTACACATAGGACTAAAAATATCATTTGATCTTGAGTATAACCATGAAGACATTTGTCTGATTTACTTCTGACTTGACTTTCACGACACGGTTCGACGTGTCAGTGTGACTTTTAGTGTAACTATTACATTTTCAATTTGTTCAATTTTGACTTTTGACTAACACAATAAATCAAATACACATCTCTGACATTTTTCTAATGTCCTCATATCAGGCCAACATGACTTTGCCACAATGTGAACATTGCTGTTTCTCTTAATTTTACAATTATTTACTTTTACATTTTTTTTATTTTGTTTTTTGAAATGCTACAATGACACATTAAATACTAAAGACTTCTCTTCTGGCACAAATAGTATTTACACATAACACTTTAATAACGGGACTCAGTTAAGTTTGAACCACATTTGCACAAACCTATAAATGTATACACCATATACACCATGATGGCTGTCTCTCTGACTTTGACTCACACATCCAGAGTTCGCCCAAAGCATTGTTTCCTGGTGCCCTCCCTTTGCCCCGCCTCATCACATGCCTTCTCCTCACCATCTCTCATGCATCTCTATGCCTATGTCTTATTTATCCATTCCTCTCCGATAACCTCTCCAGAGATGAGAGACATCTGCTTGTGTGCACTTTGAAGATGCAGAGCATTGCTCAATTACGTGTGGGGCCATGCGATGGCATGCAGAGTGCATCACTAACAGGTGGCGGGAGAGAACATGCGTAGCAGCCCTTTTGATAAATAAAATATATTATGGTAATGCCACAGAGAAGGAGACATGTAACTTGCTAAATTGGCTGGCAGAGAGAAGATCAGGATCTGAAGTGGACACATAAAATAGCACAAGCAAAGAAAAAAAACGTGGTAATGAAGAGTTTAATTCAAATGTTTGTTCCAGATGGAGAATTCAAAACATTAAAATACATAAATATGTAGCCTCAAAGGACATTCTTTGTCAGACCCAGTTCAGTTTTTTCTTTTATTATCAAATTATATGACCGGGGCAGTGTTTGGTGCTGGTGGCAGTTTTTAACATTTTAGATAGTGTCCAGAGGTCATCTGAGGTCAGAGGCCATTCGATGGGGAGCGTCTCATGTGAAAAATGAGAGCTTTGCAGTTCATCATGTTTGATCTGCTGTCAGACGTTATCAGACACATTCAGAGCCATGGAGACATTGATCTGTTTACTTTAAATTTGGGGTTTTCAAAGTTGTTTTTCTTTTCTTTTTGGTATTAAGTGCTCACCTTACACCTCACAATTGTGACCTAATTACTGCCGAGGGTTGTTCGCTCTGTATGCTCCAGTTAACAATTATTCCATTACTAAATTAGTTGACGATTATTGAAATAATAGATTAATCATGATTCATCCCATGAATTGTTATCAGCCCTAATTAAAAATAACATTTAAATGTAGCTTTAAGAAATATGCAAATTATCACAAAATGCAAAAAGTGAGCATTCAGAACTTTCCCTTCAGTTTTCATCTGTTTTTGAAGGCTTCTCACATCTTTGTGTCTGTTCATACTTACTAGAAGCCAATTCAATAGGCGTGTGTCATATTGGTAAGATACTGTAAAGATAGTGGATCCAGACAGCTATCTATCCAAATTTATACCAGAAATGAATTAGTTCTTGCTCACACATTTAGTTATTCATTTTGAAAGCATTGCTAGGTTACTACAATTCTTAACACTCAACTCAAATATTTGCACATTGCTGGACATTGGTTCAATCTTCGGCTACTTTTGATTTTGGCTTTCACTTAGGCCCTGTCCACACGGAGACAGGTTTAGGCATTTCGTGTTTATGAGCCTCTTGTCTGATATCGTTATAGTCCCTCCTCACTCTTATAACCCGCTGCACTCTGACAATAACAACAAACATGGAGCTGCCCAGTGTTTTCGTTGAAGTGTCACAGCGCCACCAACGGGCCGGGCATACACTCTAACGTTTTTGTCTCTGCGTGGACTAAGCCTAATTCTAAAACTATCTAACTACTACTTTATAAGGGACCGTGTGTGCACCGTTTGTAAGCTGTTAGTAAAAATATTTACATTGTTTGGACTTTATTGGGGGAACATGAAATCCTGTTAGGCCTCATATGCATTACATTAATTGGAACGCCTCTTTAGAGCTGCTATCTAATCTCTAAAAATAAAGCTTCACCGGCATTTTCGTGCGGGAAGTGGCATTTTGACTTGTCAATCACAGTCGTAATGAGTGGTGCATAGTGAGGTAAGGCTGAGGTTAATAAATGACAAACAAACAAAGTAGAAGACGGCTCTGTCTCCTACCTCCATACCTGACTGCTAGAAGGCCAATCAGCTCCAGATGTGTTATGGGTAACTCCTGGTTGGAAGCGGTGACTCCGAGGGGTCAAAGTGAGCAAGATTTGGATGCCGCTCATTGCACACAGCTGTGGTCACCATTTCACTTTTGACCTGGCAGCCCTTTGATAAAGAATGTCAGATGATTGGCTCCCTCACGCTCCTTTTTCTTTTCCTGTTGCTTCAGCTTTCACAAATTCATCATACACCTATGCATTTTTTTTATCTTTCAAAGCTACTATGGGAACCTTTGACAAAGTGTCGAGTTAGTCGCTGACGGAGACACACACAACCATTAACGTTCAACTTTTACTTATCATGATGCAAAAACCTTTTACCTTTTACCTAGCGGCTCACTAGTAATGTCATATGATTGGCTATACTTTCCTCTTCCAGTTAGAAGTTGTGTGTGACTGTAGCTTTTTCTAGCGACTATGGGCCTTAGGTGGCGTACCATACACCTTGACCAGTTAGTTGCAGGACCAGACTCACTAAAGCACTAACTTTGACATTTGCTCACTATAGTATATTTAAAATCACCAGTTCCCCAAACACATGCTTGTCTTTGGACGGTGGAAGAAAGAGTAAAAAGAACTTACAGGAACACAAGGAGAGGATGTAGATTCAACTCGGAGAGATCATGTCACGAATGACCCTTCACCTTTGACCTGAGGACCCACTTGTACACCTTTAGTTTAGGAATGTCAGATGATTGGCTACTTCACTCTCCGTTTCATTTCCTGTTGCTTCAGCTCTCACTCGGAGGACCATGACTCACCAGACGCCTTCCCCGCTCGTGCCTTAAAGGGATTTTCTCAGCTATACATAGAAGAGCCCACGGCTTAAATATGAATTATGGATGGATTTGAGACCCTAACACTAAATCAATAATGTCTTCTCGCAAATACATTATGCCATCGCAGCTCATTATTCAATAAGGAATAAATGCCGGCTAATCCCCCATATTCGCATCTTAGAGCATTGTTAACAGCCTTGACCCGATTTCATTTGGAAATAGAAGGTCATGTTGATCAATATAACATGACTGGGGATGGGATACAATCACATTTCAAGGATTTCCACTATAGCAATATCCAACATAATCTTGTAACAAAACCTGTTCCGAGTGAGCTCCGACATTTGTAATGTCGTATGTCGTATTATTGCGAATTGAACTCTTTGGCACAGTCCGATTCATTGGTCTATGTTGTAGCTTTGGCAATTTTACAAGATACACTGAAACCTAATGTAATGAGTCAAGATGGAGGACATATTTATATTTTGTTCAAGGACAAAGCATAAGTTTAGTTATGAGAATGGGACTTTTATTTTAGCGTGCCCAACAAGGGTTTTATGAGCCAAATTATAAAAAAGAGAATTTTTATCAGGGCATCTGGTTTTTTAACATGGCAGCTCCAAAGACAAACAATGCCTTTAAAGTTTAGTGAGACTGTACTTTGTTTTGACAATTCATAGTGATATAAAATCACAAAATGCCTGCTTTGAAGATTTCTCTGTTTTCATTTTCACTTATTGTCAAGCCGTCTCGTGTCTTTTGCATCCTATTACAAAAGGCTAAAAAACACATGTAGCTCTTTGTTGTTAAAGAGTTTAGATACTAGCCTCTATCATCTCAGTGTGGTCATTCTCTGATTGGACATCAGCAGGGGACTTTTACCCAAAGAACAGGTCACTGGAGTCACTTAATTGACCTTCCTTTCTTCTGCTGCGGCTCATTTATAACCTAAGCACATTTCTATCTGCATGACTATTCACAGGCTTAATGCAATGTAATAGTCTGTGACATGTAATAGGTCAACCTAATGTTGTCTTTTTGACTCTCTTCCAGAAGAGGATTATATGTGCTTGATAAAGGACAAATATAGAGACATATTTTATGTAAAACAAATTTAAAAATATATTTCCTATTAAAGAGAAATATCTTCCAAAGCCCTTCCTCATTTACAAAGGGGGGAGAATGAAAGTGCCTGGATTAGGGCTGCCACAGATGATGGATGGAGGCCGTGGTGTAGATGAGGTGAGATGCGAGACATTGTTCCTTTTTTATTTTTTTGTCTTTTTCGAAGCCAAATGAAGATGAAGGAGTCGAGTGTTTAAACATCATCTGCTCCCAGGCCCCATGGCTGCCTTGTGTCTCAGATGCCTGGCACAAATCCATTAGCTTTGCCGTATCACCGCTACTGCAGCCGTCACATCGCAGTGTCACGGGAAAGACGCCTGAAGAGACACAGAGACAAACAACAGACACACAAAGAGACAGACAGGGAGGTGGTGACAGCAAGTAACTAATGACCCAGCTGCACGCCTGACCACTCAAACTCCCCTATTAATGATTTATAATGTGATCGCACGTTTGGATTGGCACTCAGATACACAGACGTACACATTAAAGGGGATGATGTTTCCTGGTCTCAAACATTTAGAGCACCTAAGTAAACAGTACAACCTCACGAGATGACAGTTTGTAGATACTATGATTTTGACAGAATTTTCAATCAACAAAAGAATCAATGAATTGTTTCTGTAACTTTATGGGATATAAATGCCTCACCCCTTGTATTATATTTAAAGTTTTCATATGTCATATTTATGTTGGGATGTTATACCAATACCACAATGAGCTGAAAAGGTGAAAAATCATAGATTATCTTTCCCTACATGGAAGAAACCAGCAACTATGGGCCTTCGACAGAGTACCCCCTGGACAGTGACCAGCTAGTCACCCACAAATTCCTTCTTGAGGGTAAGAAAGCTAGCCAATCTGCCACTATGTACCCAGGGTGGAAAACATTATAGATTTTTCCCCCTTTTTTTCTTTGGAGTTGAAATGTTACAATTCTAATGTAAAACTATCATTTTAGACTGGCCTCAAAATGCCGCCCATGTATTTTCTCATTGACAGTGTAAATGCAGCATGTGTCTTTTCGATTTCTCTAGTTTGTGATTTGACATATACAGAAGACTTGGGGATACTAAGTGAATTCCTCTGTGTTATATTATACTATTATAAAGTTAATGTAGCCTGCACTGTTCTTGTAAACCCACAGCTGTATAAATGTAGGAGATCTGTTGAACAATAACAGTATTTCCCACTTAGCAGGAAAGTTCAGTCAGCAGTTATTGCCCTATTGTACAGCATGACACGAACTTTAGTCTGCAAATAAGTGAAACAATACAGTTTGATCCAGCTTAAATACACAGTACCCCACAATGTCCTTTTACCATCTCCCCAGAGAGTCAAGTGGGTCATTTATGTTTGTTATGGCAGCCTCTGAGTTTTGTTAATAGATAAGGTTGTCATTAGGAGGAACTATCGGAGACATCAACAGGAAATTCTCACTATTTCACTTTATCATCTCCACTCTATCTCTGTTAACGTTCAGGCGGAAATAGGAAGTGGCTGATATTTAAGTGAAGAAATTATGTTCCATGGGATGAATGAGAGATAATGGTAGTTTTACATAGACATACTGGGAGAGCCCAGACCTCCTCCTTAGCAATGAACATATCTTGCAATTGTAAAAATACTATTATGCTCTAGCTTTAACCACTAAAATGTCCTACAGACCTACTGACCGCTTGATGGTTAGTATCTTTTGACATGGCACAGAATAGCCTTTGCCCATTATTAACTATTTCAATTCAATTTTTTTCTTTTTTGACCAAATAATCCACAAATGCCTTAAAAATTCAACTTAATACATGTACTGATGACTTATAAAGCAGTAAAAATGTCAAACGCTAATAGCTACATCTTCTGACAAAAACCTTCGGTCAAGACATTCACTAGATCTCCATAATAACAATGAGCAAACTGAAATACAAAAAAATGAATTCTCTGGTTTTTGAGTGTAATATTATTAAGAGTTTGCTTCGCACAGCACACTGTTTTGGGAAATACAAAACTTTGTGTAAGCTTCATGGCGGCTGCAGATAAATAGTGAGAGTGTATTAAAAGTCCATAATAGCTTTCTAGTTGGCAGTTGGGCTGTTGTTTTTGAGCACTGAAAAACCACTGGAAATCCCGTTAAGGAAACTTCAGTTACTGTATCTGTCACTTTAGCTAGTCATTAAAGACACCAAATGGATGATGCTTGGAGACACCTTCAATTATAAATGCATCACAGGAGTCTTCGAAAGCAATTCCAATTCCAAGGACCCTATTCTCTGACATTGTACACTCACTGGCCACTTTATTAGGTAGATCTAATTGTAACTCGTGTGGTTTTCTGCGACTGAAGTCCATCCATGTGTGGTCTTCTGCTTTTTGCTGTAACAAGTGGCTATCAAAGTTACTGTTGCCTTTTCTGATATTTCAACCCAGGCTGGTTCTTTTTACTACCGTATTTTCCGCACTATAAGGCGCACTTAAAAGCCTTTCAATTTTCTCAAAAAAAACAACAGTGCGCCTTATAATCCGGAGCGCCTTATATATGGATTAATTCTGGTTGTGCTTACTGACCTCCAAGTGATTTTGTGTCACATGGCGCTCAAGGCACTCTGTCAAAATGTTTTGGTACAAAGCTCCGGGAGTCAGGTACTATGCTTCACCCTAATATTAGTAGTGTATTATCATTAGTGTTTATATATGATCCCCAAATAGCCATATAATTTTTACGTGTTACAAATGAACGAGGTTGAAAGTTAGTGTGAATACGTTTGAACAGTGTTGAGAGTTATTGTGAACGCGTTTAATAAAGTTTGACTTCCTGACTGTTTTGTTTCGCTTAATGCGCCTTATGGTCCGGTGCGCCTTTATATATGAAAAAAGTTCGAAAATAGACCATTCATTGACAGTGCGCCTTATAATCCAGTGCGCCCTATAGTGCGGAAAATATGGTATTTTTTAACTATGGATATGAACAACAGAATAGGTAATTATTGGATAATCTAACTTTTTCAGACCATTCTCTGTAAACTGGCTGTGGTAGCAATAGTTGTTTCTGAAATTCTCAAACATGCCAAGTTCATTCTAGCTAAAACTATTGAGTTGTTTCCATAGAATATGTTGATTTGATACTATATTTGTATTGGCCAGTGAATGTAGCGACACACAAGTTCAATATAAATCTGTTTAAGCCACATCTGCCTTGACTGCCATGAGACTACACCTCAAACACAGATAACAGATTCCCATCTTCTTTCCATGCTTTGATCTCAGGTCTGCATGTCAGACATGGGCCGGTGACACAATAATAACATTTTAACACTGGGAGATTTAAAGTAAACTGTTTTTATTTTCTCTCCCTGAAACTGAATCTGCTTGACCCAAGAAGGACCCCCATGTTTAGGCTTAATAATAAATCTACAGCTTAAACCACTCAAACAGGCCTGAGTAATATGTCGGGAAGTTTAACTGCTGCTATAGTATCCTGCTATGGGTATATTGGTAACATGCTTTTCTGCAGTTTATTTTAATTTGCTGTATAGTGCATAGACAAAGCCGACTGTAAAATCAGGAGGGTTCACTCCCTGTCATCAGCTGAGTGGAGGCAGGTTAATGGTGTTACCAGAGTGGCCCTAATCAGGGAAATTGTCTAGTGTCTGTCATCAAAACTCTGCTTTATTGAGCACTTTAGCAGACCAGGCTATTAACATAAAATGAATGGTACCTTTCTTTGTTGACTCTATCAAGCAATGGTGATATATTTTTAAATAGTCAAAAAGCACATTTGACAGATTGATTACATGAAAACATACTGTACATAAATCAATTAATCAATTAATAAAATAAACAAACCATGTAGTTTAGGGGTAAATGTAAATTCAGACATGTTGTTAAGCATTATGCCAGCAAACCCAAACTATTAGGTGACCCACCAGTGGACAGGACCCCCCAAAAGTCAGTGTGAGATGTGAATCAGTTTGTGAACATACAATCTTGTGAGTATCCAGCCTGTAATAGGTCACTAGGGTGCAATATGTAATATGTATATTATGTTCACCCAAAAACATAACTTATGGAAATAATGTTAAATCATTATAAATTTCCATCTTCCACACATAAGCAATAGAATCACAAATTTAGTTGCACTGTAATGACAAGCACAATGATTGAGAAAACAGCTCTCTTCTCTGCGTTCCTTCACACTCATGTTTCATTCAGAGCAATTCTATCTCCCACCACCATGTTCTGGTACTCTCCGATCTGTTTGTCCGGTCCCAGATTAGATTTCGAGTTTGACTTTCATTGCCCTGCTTGTTATCTCTAATGCCATAACTCTAGTGTCCGGTGTTTTGTTTTTGGTCAAGAGCAGGTTCGATACGCCGTGTTGAGGTAATCACAATACGGCCCGTTGTTAGTGATTGATACTTCCCTGGCCGGTCGTCTGGGATGCCATGTTTTTACAGGACGAGTGGGGTGAACAGTTGTGTTTCGCCAAATGAAAAACAAATGGGAGCGAGATGGAAAACTGTAGAGGGGATGGAAAGAGATCAGTACGTTTGCGGTTCCGTGTCAACCACAAGGTCGCATTCCACAGCTCAGGATCTCACCATAGTGGAAGGAGAGCTCTTGTTTTGGACGGCAGGCATTTTTAGTGCTGTCAACATGGCCACGATCATGGAAATCTGCCAGTTAGATGCTACAGCGACAAAATTGGCCTGACTCTTACTAAGCTAAACTGTTTTTTTTTTTTACTTAGCTTTTACATTTTTGCATTGCTTTTGCATTGTTTGCCACTGTTTTTAAGCCAACATGTCTTTGTATTTAATGTATTAAGTAATCTTGCTCAGACCTAGACACAAACTAGACATCTACATTACATTAGTTCCAGGGTAAATGCTCTGTTTAGGGACCCACAGCCCGTGTGCTCACAGTGGGGAAAAAATCCAATTTGTTCTATTTTCAACCCCTTGAATCCTTAGCCTATCGTGTGAAAGTACACATATCTGGGTTTAAATGTGTTCAAAATGTGACGATTATTTTTTGAGTTATCCCTACATACAAAGAGACCAATACTGGCAACTTCATGATATTCCTGACCAAGTTTATATTTACTCAATAAATAATCCAATACAACCTTTCAGTGGATAAACAGTGTTTTTTTTTTAACATAATGTGTTTTGGGCTAAAACCATACTGTAATAGGATTCCTTACTCTGGCATTTTTCATTGCCCCCCGGAGACACTGGACCAATTACGCTGTTAAACATGGCATCTCCCTAAAAGATTGGTCTGCAGAGAAAGAGACAGTCTTGGAGCGTTGAGTGTTGTGTGTATAATGGCTACACTATGGGCTTTTGTTCAAAGTCTTCAAACACTACCAGATGGCTGAGGAAAAAATTCACTCTGAAGACTTGATTACGGTTGAGCATTTTTGTCTTAATTTTACACAAGGTTTGATTTTCTTACAGTTACTGCATAGGCTTTTTACATTATATAGTAATAATAATGATGCTCTATTCTTTTAAAGAGCTTTTCTAGACACTCAAAGACGCTTTACAATTTCATGCATTATTCATTCACTCCTCAGTCATACTCGGTGGCGGAAGCCTCCTGACCACCGCAATCACACAGTCACATTCATACATGGACAAGGTGGGTTAAGTGTCGTGCCCAGGGACACAACAACAGTATACGCTCAGGCGGGGATTCAAACCGGCGACCCTCTGGTTACAGGGCGAACCCACTACTCCACTGCCGCCCCAAAGGAAGTAAAATAAAAAAATAGGAAAGTCTATCATTGACTTGATAATAAAGTATAGTGCTGTGGTAAAAGTGAAAGAGGTCACTAATGTACTGAATAATGATAGCTTTTTCAGTCAGTGCATACACCCAACAGAGAAATAGTCATAAGAATAGTAGCTGTAGCTGATGGATGTAACCATGGTACAACTGATAACAGAAATCATATTTTCAGTGTAGCAGTGTATCAAAAACATGCAATTACACACAATGAATACATGGTAGAATATGGTGTAATGGTTTGTCCAAGGACACTTTGGCAAAGTGAACGGCTTTGATAGCTTATAGTTCAAAACATGCTCAGAGATATGACACTTATATTACTGGAAGCTGCCCCATCAAAAAGTATTTTTGTAACTTCATGGGGAAAATAAAAATAGCTGGGTTTATACACATTTATCATGTACAATTTCCAGTAATATTTATGTCACCTTTAAATTGTATTTATTCATAGATTATCACAGAGACTAGAGTACTTAACACCACACTATTACCTCCTGTCATTGGATTTTATGTCTATTGTCTATAAAATTCAAATCTAAAACAGAAACCCTTTTCATCACATATAATACTAAAAGGTTTGAAGCTTTGACATTATTATTAGCTTATTTCCACTTCCTTTTTTATGTATGTAACTATGACGGGGCACCAGGGATCAGTGGCTGTGTTAGCCCATGACTGTCCGCAGATGGTGAGGTCATCACTTGAATGCACAGTGCTGGATCTCTGGAGTGTCACATATGTCAGCAAGGGTCCTATAAAGCCTGCTCTTTGCTAATAGTATGGCACTGCAGCACTGGGTTTGTTATAAAGGAAGTGCTGAGCCATATATGGGGACCACTCTTACAAAGCAGACATATTGTGTCATCATGAAGCAAAGTTCTACACAACCTCTTTGTTTATCAGCCAATCCTTAAATTAAACAAGGAGCTCAATCAATACTTATCAATGGTGTTACAATGTATTATGTCTGTGTCTTATGTGTTGTGATGTTAATGCATTATGTTTTTATGCAAGACAGATTTCAGATCTGGCAAAGTATTATCTAATCCAATCCCCTCTGAGCTTGGTGCTTGCTCCTCCCATTGATTTGAATGGATGTGCAGGCCTATACCATGTTAAATGATCCAGAGACCTCCTGCTACGTGGCGTGCCAAATGCTCTTGGCTGCCATATGGGTGTTGTCAACAGTCTGCCTTCTTTCTACCTTAAGAAACAAACACATTGCAATTACACCAATTAATCTGGCAGGAAATGAGACTATGAGACTACCTCAACATCTCTGGCCATAGCAGGCTATTGGAGGCTTTACCATGTTCGTTATAGGCCTGTTGTAGGGTTAGACCTCTGCCAAATTAGCTGAGTACTAATTCGCATCAACGCTGATTTAGTCCTGGTGTATATCTGGTTTTGTTTTGGGTAAACTCATGTTTAGGCCTGCCTTATTGCTGATTTAGTCCTGTTTTTTTTCTGATTTTGCCTGGTTAAGCGTGATTTATTTTTGGTTTAGACTTGGTTTGGATCTGGTTTCAAAACACGCATATAGCCTCTAAACTACACACATTTTAAATAAATTAATACAGGCTGCATCCTTTTTAACCTTTATAGATAAATGAGCACTCTTAGATAGAGATCCCAATGTGCAAAGCATGTTTAGACTTGAGTTCTGTTCTTTCCTCTGGTATTATCACATGCAGACAAAGTGCAGGGATGAAGACAGACTTTTTAGAGTGAGTTAGTTACAGATGGAAAGAATCATATCTTCAAAGGGACAGAAATACAGTTTGGTTTGATGCAGCACTTTTACGAGAAGAGTGTGTTTCAAATCATATTCTATAGAGAAAGACGCACAGATCCTTGTGAAGATGGACATTAAAAATGATGAGATGCTGCAGAAAAAACATTACATGGGCCTTGGTGCTCAGGTGCTGTGGCGGGCCTGTAATTTTTCACTGGCTGCGTTTCCAGTGTGCTGCTGTATACTGCCCAATGAAACCAGGGCCATTTGGAGTTTGTCTGTGACAGCCATCATAAGCTGACCAGCTGCTGGTTTATTAGCCAGGCCACTCTGCTGACTGCTCTTGTTAAACTCCACACCCTTTTTTTCTCAAAATGGTGCAATGTTTTTTTACACAGAAAAACATCACCATTTTTAAATCTACTATCAGCACAGTGCATTATAACGCCTTACAACACGAAACAAAGTGGTATTGAAGTTATTTTAACTGCATCCTGCACATGTATATGACCAGCCTGTGATCACAAAAGCAGACCTCAGCTTTGACTTTCATAAACTGAAATGTACCTTTCTGACTCTGTTGTTTATTCGCAGTTAACAGTAATGTCACAGTATTGTATTTGAAACCTGAGCTGAAAACACATTTTCATACAGCCTATTGAATGATGCCTGATGAATGTTAAAGGAGAAATTCAGAGTTTGTGCCCAAATTGCCTTAGCCTGTAGCCTACCCCTGAAGTCACGCCTATTTATTGACTTTTTATAGGAGTCAAATTTGTGATATGGATGTGCTAGTATCTAAAATGATGTTTATTTCATGTCAATGAGCCGTGCTAACTTTAGCCAGGATGCTTTGGCTTTAAAACTCTTTAGAACACAAAGATCCCTTCATATTGGGAAAGCAGGTTCTATAAACTCCATGTCTCTAGGGTGCTTTGTTTACTGGCTCTGTGTTGCACATTTGATTGACAGCTCAGTCAACCAATAGTGTTGCGTTTCCAGAAACGCTATTGGCCAACACAACTTGGGTTCAGTTAAAAATGCATAGTGGTCTATGGGACAGACTTAGACAAAATAATAAATATGACAGAGTACCTACTTTATATCAACAGGACCAGCCTATCATTTTTATTAATTAAGAAAAAAATCATACATAATTTCTGGACTTTCTCCCCAATACTTCTCCTTTAATTGGCAAGGGCCAACACAGTTTCAGAGTGCACTATACTGTTCTAAAGTTAGTCCTATCTGTCTGCACCCTCCTGACTTCCCAGACTAAGTTTGAAAAATTGAACAGATCCTTTAATAAAGAGATTTGTGAAATAAAACTCCAATTGGTGACCTTTGGTCTCCCTCTTTGCATTGAACTCCCCGTTCTTGTCCGTGAGAAACAGTGCTGCTAGTTTCCCCAGCTGTTCCTGGGGTCCCATCTATCTGATCATATCTGATAAGCTGATCCTCTCCACTCCCTGACCCCTCTGCTCTTGCTGTAATTGCCTCGGAGTTTGATGGACCAGTGTCTCGAAAGCAGATGATGTCTCACTGCACTTTTGAGATAACGGCTCCAAGTCCTTTTCTCCCAGGCCACCGTGGCAGAGAAACTCTTAACTTTAAACAGTTATAAGGGAAGTGGCCATCTGCGCAAGGAAATGCAGTCAGTGTTTCAGTATGCTGGTTTTCATTTTCACTTTGGGTATGTATGAAAGTTTTGCATCTAGGGCTGAATGACATTAGAAATGACATGCAGTGTGCAATAATGTTGAGTTGTTGTTGATAATTATGTGACAATATTGGGGTATGCATTGAGTAACAAAATATAAATTTAGGCAGAAATAGAACATTCTGGATTTGCCTTAAAGCTTAACCAGCACCATAAGATGAAACTGACTTAATAGTATTATTATAAATATTATTTTTATTGGATTGGATTGGACAGTTATTTTTAGTGTACATTTCTGTCAGTTGGCAGATCATTACATTATTGCCATACATTTAGTGATATGGACAGTGCTTTTGCACATATGGACACACTATTACCTACCTGTTAGGCAACCAACACTTCTGGTTGCTGGTTACTGCATGTGCGCAGGCCATAATATAGATGTCAAAATACTTGCTTTTGTTGATGTGAAAAACACAAGAGACTCCAGCCAGCATGTTTTTTTTTTTCCTTTTCTGAGACTTTGCCAAACCAAACGATCCCACCCAGCCTTCAGCACCAAATGTATATCCATTTGAAACTAAACGCATTATCCATAATTGACAAGATTGAGGTAATTAGTCAACCCGATAAAGGGACAAATGAAGCGGATCCAAAGCATTTGTTTGTGGAAGAGCGTCAAACTAAAAACGTGTGCAGTGATAGTAGTCTACATCTTTTTTCATCTCCGTCTTAGGGAAATGTTTACATCTTTCCCATCCATTTTCCTCATTACTGAATGTACATTATTAACTTACCTCCCGTCCATCAAGAAAAAAAGTTTAATTACAATGTCTAACAAAAGAGTGAAAAGTTGCTCGAGTTATGTTAAGTGGCAATTTAAAATAACAGAATTGCATTTATACATATCTCCACAGCTCCAACATTTTGCTGTATAACATTAAATTGCTTAAAAGTAGATAGTATTTTAATGAGAATTGCCACATGGACAATTGGACATGACCCAAATCCTAAAATCAATATTTTATTTTATTATATTTTCCATGAAATGGCAGAAAGGTTGATAAATACTGAGACACTCTATCTTGAGACACACTTGCCCTGTAGAAGTTGACCCTGTCTGGCTCTTGGGCTGCTCCAGAGTCCTGATGATGAATGATAGATGAAAATGCATGACTTCAGCTAGGCAATCAGATTACAACTGTGAATATCTGATGTTACTGTGTCATTCCCATTTGCATGCACTATCTCCAAATGTCCAGACAAGAAAACATCCAAATAGACAATATCAGAGAGCAGTTATCATGCTTCATATCTGCACTTTGCTCCTCCACACTGTTTCACAAGACGCCCTTGAATGTGTTGTGAGTTTTCAACACATCTTTTGTTGATTATTTGCGTCTCAGCAAAGGCTTCATATATCACCCTAGCACTTTGTAGTCTTGCCAGTTGAGTTTTCCCCAAGTAGAGATGAGCTAATTGGAGCTAATAGAAACAGTTATAGAGTGCAGGACAGAGTAGCATTATTGGAGTCAAAATGTGTGAGACACATGTTGGGAGTAGCACGAACACACAACCACAAGATTTAATACAACAGTAGTGACTCAAGTCTAGTCTGTAGGCATTCTGATGAACATAAAATGAATTACAAACTAAGGGGAAGCCTAAATGACTGGTCTACTGTCACTTCACAAGCTTCGACTGAGATAAACAAGCTGTAAAATAACCACAAACATTCAAAACATTCAGTTAGATCATCACAATATAACATAGTATAATAAAGAAATATAGCTCAAAGTCTAAATTCATATTTAGCATACTCCCATCTTGAATCTGCCTTGAGCTGTGTTCAGTGATGTAACAAGGATTGATTCAGAGGTTGACAAAGCAAAAAGTATATCGGCTTATTCATTTTGTTTTTATCAAGTAAAGTCCTTGTGTCAGCATTTCATGTAGATAAAGGCTGACAAAGCATCTCATGAGAGAGCTTCATCTTGCCTTCTCAGAAATGTGAGAGATCAAGTCCAAAACATGTTGTGAGCTCAGCCAATTAGTGGCTGTTTTCAGACTGGGGGCTATGCCTTTGACTCTGTTGTCAACATTGCAGTTACACTGTGCTACAGACCTACATCTGGCAGTTTTGACAGGTAATAGAAGGATAAAGCAGTATTCACCATCAGCACTAATGGGAATAAATGCTCACCTGAGCCAGCTAAGAGCTAACCACATCCTGCTAAGAGCACCCAAAGGTTCCCCGTCAATCTGAAAACTTCAACGGGCCTTTCAGCAAAGAAAAGTAAAATGTTTACGTTATAAAAATAACTTTCTTTGCAAAGTGTGCAGAAATAGAGAAAAGAAAGAGGAGCACCTTGTATGTGAGTGTACTCAGCTGGGGGCTGCCCACAGACGTGCCTGACACAGAGCAGCCTGCATAGCTGTGGATATGAGCCAGTTTTTCCTGGCACCACTTCTGTTTGTTTGGTAATAGTGGGCAACAATCATTCTTATTACCAGTGAGATTAGCATGAGGACCAGTGTTAATTCACCTCACATGGAGGGGAAACACACTCATTTTGGTTTTGGCTGTGCCATGCTAAGGTGATGACAGCGTTGAACATCTTGCAGTATTTTGTGGTATGGGAAAACTCTCTGTAAACAATTCCTTTCATGGACCAAATACATTTAAAATACATCTTTGTTAAAAAGAAAACAAACCTAAAGAGCAGCAGCAAGATGAGCAAATGATCTTCTATGCTATGGACGCATCACTTATTCAGTGTGATTGCACTTGAACATGGTATGTTTTTTTAATATGAGGATGCCCTGGAATATAGTCAAATATATTTAATTAAACCGTTGTTTTTATTTTGTTTCTTTTTTGTTCCATAGTCACAGAGCTGATATATAACAAGCTGGACACACCGTTAGCAAAATACAAAGTGCACACATACAGTATACATACATATACATACAGTATATTTATACAGAGAGTAGAAAGAAGAACTGTGTTTAGGTTTAACTTTAGCATTGAGTTTCTAAAATATTGAAAACAAACATGTTTTTATGTTGACATGTGGGAGTTTCTATCACACACAGACTACACCCCAGCCCCCAGCCTTTTCTTATGTGTTCTGCATTAGCTTTAATAACGAGCTCCAAATGTGAGAGCTGAGGTACAGAGAGGACGGGCGCAAGGGGAAAAGACTGTATAAAGAACAATAAGCTTATGATCGGAGATAGTGGGAAACATGAGTGTGTTTCATAACACAAGTGGGTGTCAAAGGATCATAGTTTAGGGAGAGGTATCGGGGTAAGGGGTAGGTAACATGAGTGGACCAAGTGGAAGAATGCATGGCAAGAGAGAGGTGGAGCTGAAACACTACAGCTGAGTTCATGTTCACAAGAATGAGGACAACTTTTTATTTTTGAAGATTATTTTGGGGTCATTGGATTGAACACTGAAACTGAGCATGAGCCGTAGAAGCTCTGCATATGTTCTGCAGCTTTACTAACTGAGCTAAACGCAGCACAAGAGACCAACTTTGAAATATGAAGAAAACCCAGTGGAAATCCTTTTATGTCTTTGACTACTATTTTTTGGTCCACAAAGTCATAAACACCACCCCAAGAAAAACAATGGGCTTTCTGACTTTTGCCGAGTAAATGACACTGTTATTTAGCCTGTATTATTGAATGTTGGATTATTTGAAAGTTGAATTTGACCCATGAAAAGTGTTTAGAAAATATTCATGTTGTTTAATCCTTTAAGAAATATTTTATGTTAAAACGTTTATGAATAAAAGAAGAATGAACAGTCATTGGCCAATTGGTAGTTAAGAGGGTATTTAGGATACCAATGAAAATAGCCTCAGTAGTTAATAAAGGCAATTACAATGATACCACAAAATAGAAGCCAAAGTAAAGGCAAAATCTCCCCTTAAGCAATACCACGAAACTCAACATTAAACAATTGTGGTCAAGGGACTCTGGGAAAACTAACCCTTTAACAAAAACTGGGTATTTAAAAGCACCAAAAATATTGGTATGTGTGTGTATGGATCTTGCATAAAAAAGTAGGGCTGTGGGGCCGTTGACAAATAGGTGATCTCTATAGGTGTAGTAAAAAGTAGGCCTTATTTAGATATCTTATCCTAAACCACATGGACGGTGGGCACTTGCGGTTATAAATTGGCTCTCTAACAGTTTGCACATGGTTTTCATTAGAGAGCGTAATACATAATTACAGAGGACGCCACGCTGGCCTCAAAGTGCACTAAAAATACACTTTCTTTACTTCATGTTTCACAATCTGGCTACAGGATTATCTCTAGATTTTTAAATGGAGGATAATTTCCAAAGTTTTATCCTATGTGAATGAATCCAGCAATGTATTTAATTATAGTCTTTGCTGTCTGAGCAAAAATGAATGTGTTTCGTGTTTCATTTTTGATAAGCTGTCTCTGTTATCTTGTTCTTTTTCCTGGAAGACTGAAATACATTGTTGATGACGGATTGCAGTTTTACTTAAGAGCACCGGGCCATCCAAGTCTATTTTCACATGTGCTCTAGACACAATAATAACTTGCCACTTCTCTGCAAAGATGTCCAATTTGTCAAACATGTTATTCCACACTAATATACTGTATATGATAATGTCCAGCCCACTTCAAATGAATATTCATCCGTCCCGGGAGAGTGTAGTGGACTTTAGGCTTGTGAAAATGACCTAAGGTGCTGACTTTAGGCTGCAGAGTCTGGATCACTTACTGCTAATCCATCTAAGAGGCATTGGGACTTCTCTCAAATGGACCTCTGACCTTTCTAAAGCTCAATGGTGTGGAGAAAAACAGGGGGCGAGAGAATATCTTCATCTTGATGTTTCATGCAGCTGAATCTTTTGTATCTTTCATTGTTTTGTTGTTTTTGTGGCTTGAATTCTGGCATGTGAATATATTTTGTATCTTTTTGACAACCTTTTTCTATTCTATATTCTATTTTGGGTCGTTGTGTCCCTGGGCAAGACACTTAACCCACATTGCCTATGAATGAATGTGGTTGTGTGATTGGTGTTTGGTGGTGGTCAGAGGGGCCGTAGGCGCAGACTTGCAGCCACGCTTCC